>SNQJ01S0103639.1:53657-84084 GCA_010110895.2 Picea sitchensis
TTGGTGGTTTTGTCACATCTTCTTTATCGATTTTCAAGTTCTATTTGTTGCCTAGACTCCATAGCCCAAGAACAAGGCACTAGGTCTTGCTTGGATTCTCACGTTATATCTTAAAATACAAAGAGATACAAGTTTGGAACTCTTGAAACCCACAAACAAACAAGCATGTAAAATTTAAATCCAAACTTGAACAAGTAAATATCTTAAATTTCACGTTTACAATGCCTTCAAATCGCTAGGATGATATCCATGGAGCCACAAATTGATGCAGAAATTGTATGTCAAGGCCAATAGAACCAATAGAACCAAGGAGTATTGAATCAATATATACCAAGTCTAAGAGAAGTTGAAATATCATTAAGTGTATAACAAAATTAAATTCACATATATATATAAGCCATAGAACTAGCCTTCTGTATATTATCAGATGAAAAAGTGCCCATAATGTCAATGAATTATATGCATCATTACATGTTCAACTATATAATGTACATCTAACTGTCTTATAAAATTATTACACATAATCAATTTCTTTTAGTCTTCTTTTGTGTTTTCCAGGTCTTAAGTAATTCATCCATCTCCGTGTCCTCGTTTACTAGGTTCTCTTCAACAGTTGATGTTGCTTCAGTCTTTTCACACCGAGTATGTCTGGTCTTGTACCCACAGTGTGGATGCTTTTGTGAGGGTCCATCACCTACAAAAACAAAAAAATATTAAATTTATATGGCCAAATTTTAAATATCATTGAAGTAGTTCATTAATATTAAAAAACAACTTTGCAATGTAATTATTTACCTAGTCCTCTAGTCGACACCGTTGGAATGGATGTCTTGTTCACCTAATATTCAGGTCGAGGAGGATCAACTATGACATTCTCTGCCATTGAAACGCCAAAATTTATAAGTACATAATTATTAAGTATATGATTAATATACAACCATTGTGTTGTCATGGGCCTCAGTCACATGAACATATTGGGGTTGCACCCCACTAGAATGGAGTTGCTAGGGAGAACCATGATCTTGTGGCCATGTTTCACTATCAATGTTATGTTGTCTAGTACTAATGGTTTCATTGATAGTGCTACTCTCCTGATTAAAACAAAGTAAGACATTAAATTATGGACAATATCAAACATTTACGTATTTTATAAGTAATGAAAGGTTAATGTGGACTGATTTGTATTTACCTTATCCCCCAAAATGGATCTTGGGGTCTACCCCATGCTTTTCCTACGATAAACCACGGCTTTATAACCATACTTCTAAACAAGTTGGAGGTCTTCCTCCATGGTTTCAGTTCTGAAGTCATCGCCCTGCATTGCATAAGGGTATGATTTTTTAATGTTTCTAGCTGCAATTATTTGAATGTTGTAAGTCAATACAAATAATATTCTTAAGATGTTTGGGTACTTACGATTTGTGACTGTAACCTCGAGTAGACACCCTATCCTAGATTGTGTTGGACATGTTTGGAAATCGTTTCTTTGGTTTCCTTCGAAGTGTCAGGCAACCTATCATAAAAAAATTCAAGTTTGTTATATATAACCACACTTTTATTTAGATTTAAAGAAAATTAAAAATGGTATTGAAATCAAAATATTGTAATTTACCTTGGTATAGCAGTTATTTTTTCTCCTGGTTTTTTCAAAATCCTTTCTTTTGCATCATCAATGATCACCTTCCACTCCCTCTCTAGAATTGAGGGAGGACGCTCATACCTAGGATTTCCTACCAAGCTCCATCTATAAACATCCCATGTATATTTTAAATATTCGCCGGTTGCAGAGGTGACTGCTTTTTTTATTGAACATGTCTACTCCAAAGAGGCCTTCAAGATAATCCATAAGTCCATTTTTTAGGTTGGAATTCTGGCAATTCCACCTCATGCGTAAGGTTTCCCCAAAAATCAACAAGGACTTGCTTTCTAGGTGCCTATAAAAATGGTCATTTCCTACACACAAAAGATATGATCATTAATTTAAAATTAATAATCTATATGATTTGTGTATGAGATGGACAACATGAAACGATTAAATATGAAAAACTACATGGGAGTCCTATTTGTTTTAATGGAATTCCACTATCGTTGACCAAAAATGTGCACAGAAGGGTCCCCATTCTTGTCACACGTCTAGCTCCAGGAAATGAAACCATGTCAACCACATCATCAGCCTCATCTCTGTCACCATCTCTAGACTCTGATGGACGTGTGGATGTTTGGCAGTGTGTGTCATGGATCCTATCTAAATTAGGTGTGGAATATGGAGAAGTAAATAGTACTCTAGCAATTGTATGACCGCCCGCGTCAGGACTCTGTGGCGTCTCTACAACGCCACTACTACCAACATCGAGATGAACAGGCTCCAAAAATCTCTTTATAAAAAAGAAAATGTTTTTTCGTGAGATAATGTAAACGTTAAAGAAAAAAGTTTCATAATTGAACATATGAGTGCATTAGAAAAAATAAATAAATTATGGTTATTACCGTATATGCGTTAAGTTGTGACATAAGGAGATTGATATTTTCTAGGACGTTGGGAGTTTGATCTGGACAATATAATAAGATAGCAAGTTCCTTGTTCTCTTTAATGATATTCTTTTTATTAATACCATCAAATCAGGGGATGAATACAACCCCTCCTCATCGGCGGAATCATGATCAACATGGTTTGCCGAATACATATAATTTCAACAAAAACAATGTTATTTTAGTAAAATTATATAAGCAAATAATAAAATTCACGTAAAATGAAAGTGGAAATTGATAATAATTTACATGTTCTATGGCTGGCCCTTTTCCACAATCATCCTGCCACATTATAATATAATTAGAACCCCCAAATATTCAAAAAATTGTTAACGATAACAAAAAAACTGATTTCCATCCAAATAAAATCAACCTCAACGATCAAGCTCCCACATTATTATAAAATTGGGACCGTGAAATATTTAAAACAATGTTAAAGATAATAAAAAAATATAATGCAATAAGTAGAGGTTTCTTAAAGAGGTGTTGCATAAGTACTCACACACTATTAGTCGATGTTTCTATTCAATTCAAATGGTAATCCACTAATAACTCTTCCCCGGGAGCTATCTTTTTTATTGCACACAGGACTACCTGATTCTCTTCACGTCCCTCATATATGCAATTCAGTTTCTTGTTTGTTATCTCTACTTTTGTGATGTTTATAAACCCTGCAATATTACTGGAATCTTTAGGCCTTCCATCAATATGTATAGTCGCTCCCTTATTTTTATCCTTGTTTATTAGTTGTATATAATTTGCGGCGAGTGCATATCTCCACATACTTTTCATGTACTGGATCAACCGCATCTAATCATTATAATTGTAACACGGTTGGACATAGTCCATCAATTTAGTTACTGTATTGTATTTTACATTTATTCCATCCATGGAAAATAGCCCCAGGACATGCAGGGAGGATGGTGCAATGCGATCTGTCCTATTGTTGACAATGAAGTCAACATCTATAGGAGGTAGTTCCTTAGGTACCCATTGTTTCACCAGATGCTTATACCTGAGTGGTGCCTCTATGTCTCATATTCTCTCAGCATCATAAGAGCATGATCCTCCTTTGGCAAGAAAACATTCCATGCGTCTACAAAATTTTCTTCTGACTTTTTCACCTCTTGTCCTTTTTTTCTTATCATATCTACTAGATGCAGTCGCATTTCCCTCTATTTGTCCTAATTTTTCCTCACTCGACAAAGAAATATCTAACAGGTACCTATTTGGTTGTACCTTTAGTTGCAAGTGTATGTGTTTTTAGTGAGTAGTCCATCCTCATCCTAGTTCCAATTTTTGAACTTTTTTTTCTATATTCAAAGTTCTAAATAAAAAATTTATATATTTAGTTTTGGATGCACAATTAGACTAGGGTGAAATTACCAATATTAGTAGGGGCACTCATGCATGCAGTGGATTCCCAACTTAGTGAAGGGTATGAATMTCTAGGTGGGTGCACCTTAATTCGACTCACTTATCCATGCAAGCAATATGCACTATGGTTAGATTTCACACTACGAAATAGTGGTCAACCACCTAATGTAATGTGATATCCCTCTTGATTTTGGACATATTAATGTGATAACACTAAGGACATGATAAGTTAATCATATGGATCTAAGAAAAAGATAGTAGTAAGGTTGTTGTTTGTTGGATTTGTGCAAATTAGAATTATTATAAGAAATGTCCATTGAAGATGAGGGTCAATGCTATGGAGCAAGAAATCCAATCATCAGTTGGTGTGTTGCAAATACTGGGTGATTTAGTTGGAAATAAGTCTAAGGAAAGACAAGAGTATAACTATACAAATATTAGTTTTTTTAAATCCAAGTTGAAGAATAAGTTAACTATGGCGATGGTTAACAATAGTGTAACCCACATTTTTATGTAGGAAGTAATGGTTGTTAAACTCAATGTGCAGTTGAAATTGGTGCAGTATTTTTTCAATGCAGTAAACTCTAACACAAGTTGAAATTGGTGCAGCCTTTTTTCAAGGCAGTTATAGCTTGGAAACTAGAGTGGAACTACTAGTTTCAAAGTGGTACCCATGGATGACTTTGAAGTTGTTTTTGTGAAAGAGTTCATGAGGATGTGATAGGTGGCACCAATCCATCACCTTAACAATTTGTTAATCTTTGATTACACATAACTTCATGTAATTTCGATGTTGAGGGGGAAATAGAGTGAAATCACTAGGAGACTACCATGAATATGATTACAACAACCAATCATGCAATAGTGAAACCTTACAAAGAGGAAGTTGGAGGTTTTAAGAAATCAAAGAAGATATCAAGTGTAGGTTTTTGGTAACCTTTGGTGGATGAAGGCCAACACAAAAAGTTGTTTACTAGGTTTGAATCCATAGTAAATAACACTATGTCTACAATATCCAAAATAGTGGATGTCTCTTTAGAGAATCAATATAGTCTAAACTTTTGTTGGATGGTTCATTTGACTTAAGCAGTTCTAGAAAAAATGATGTAGAGTTTAAGGAAGGAATGGATTCCAATGTTAGTGTTTACAGTGGAAGTGGTGGCCACTTTCCATCCTTTTATCACTAAAAAAAATCATAGGATGACTCACTACTATCTTGGAAGGTAGTGGAGACAAAGCACCCCACAAGGAGGTAAGTTCCTAGTTTGGTGTAAGTCGGTAGGACTTAGCATATTTTAAACATGATATAAGGCACTTGAGTCTATTAAAGAGAGAATAAGATACAAAGAAGTGCATTAGAAAATCTGAGTAGGAGTGTTTGATTCTACAACACATGATTATGTACTTTAATGGTTTTCAATGTAGAATTGGAATAGCTACCTAGTTTGTTTGAAGGCATGAAGACAAAGGTGTACTAAGGCATGGGAAATTGGATTTGAAGGTAATTACAAGTGTGTGTGGCAATGTGAAGAAATTGAAGTGAGTTTAGTTGAAAATGGATCATGAGTCTTTGTAGTATAGTAGTTAGTTGACAGAGACGTGTAGAATTTATGAGGATGTTGTTGGAGAAACATTGAACACAAGTGGGGGAGGATGTAAGGATTTTTGTTTTCCCATAAAGAACAAATGGAATTTCCATGTGTACTATCTTGAAGGTGAAGGAAAATGGGATGAGTCGTTTGTGACTTAGAAAATTGACATGGTGTAGCCACACACATTACAAGCTACATTGCATGGGTGAGGTTATCACTAGAGTGAAACAAGTTGTGCATATGGTGCATAGCGATTCGTCTTAAGTTGCGATGAAAAAAGTGTCATTGTCTTGGTGGAGAAAAGGGATGATAAAGATTAATGGAGAATACATCCTAGTCAAAGATGGAAGAGTGTGAATTTATAGGTTGGATAGGTCTAAGACATGATAAGGTTGTAGGTAGCAAGTGAGTCATTGGAAAGAACACCACAACAAGGAACACCTTATTGGAAGTGTTTTGGGTTGCAACACTTGACATGCATAAATTAGTTGAGAAGATGGGTGTGGAAGAGTCACCCACTAATGAGTGGTGTGGTAACAATTGAAGAATTGTGTTTAGTGCTATAGTGTCTTATGGAAGCATTCAACGTGTGACAAAGTTTGCAGTGACAACAATCCAAGGAGGGAGAACGCTAACAAGATCTTCAGGATAACTACTCCAATTTGAGGCCTACAAGAGGAAAAAATCAGTTTCTGTAAAGCAAGACTGCAATCAACATGTAGGTCCAAGTTTGCAAGATGGACATATAGAAACACTTAATGACTACATGGATTTCCCCCCTACTTTTGAAGGTGGGAATGTGGTCTACTATGTTGCTAATTCCCAAAAAGTGGTGGGGGCACACATCTCCTCCCTATAGGTAGTTTCCTTCTTATTGTCTAATCAATTGAGTTAAATAGGATAAAAGGGCTTGGAAGTCTCAAATAGTTGTGTTAGTTGAATTCCATCTAGTTCTTAGTCAACTTAGTAATGTATATTGGGGCTGTAAATATGATTTGAAAGGGAGCCTCTTTTATTATATCCTATCATAAGGCAATATCTAGTGGAGTTCTTGTAATGTGGAAAGAGATTGGAAATGTCAACCAAATAAGGTTTATGGTAGACAATTCAAGAAATTAAGCTATTACCCATGTCCCAAAAAATGGTCAGTAACTCTATATTGTCAGAATCCATGCTCTTCTAATCCTAGAGACAAAGAAAGAGATGCATTCTAGGGTACAAATTAATATTGGAGAAGATTTGTCTCGAGGAAATTTTAACAATACCTCCTATTCACGTGTTGCAAAAGGGGTTTTGAAGAATATTGAAAGAGGAATCTCCACCTACAATTTCATCTTCATATGTGCATTGGAGAGTAAGCTATGCCAATTGTTATTTGAACCTATATTTCAATTATTTGTTGCTTAAGAATTAATGCAACACCACATTTTTGTGAAGATAAAAATTGGATTAATCTTAGTGAATGGTTGCATATTATAAGGGGAAAGTGGGAGGATGTATTTGCAATACAACTATATTTGGGTGGTGAATCTTTTATGTGGTGTATTTACAATACAACTACATTCCTTGGCTAAGGTTTGGAGTAGTACATTAACATTCCTTGGATAAGGTTTGGAAAGTTTTGATTGTAAGGGGCCAATTGTTGTTGCTACAAATTTACTTTGCTTGTTTAGAATATATCAAGGATATAAGTTCAGGGTAAAGTTTAAGGAACCATCAATATAGATGTACCAAGGCTCATGGATCTAAGGGCTAATGGAATGGTTGATGTGGAGACCCAAGGTTCAATTGGGCCATGGATAGTGAGTGGAGAAACCACTTTAAATAAAGAAGGAAAGATATATGTTCCATCAAAAGGGGGATATGTTGAAGAGACCGAGAGAGGGTCAGATCAAGGGAAACAAATATTGATATAAGAGGAGGGGCTTCCCTCTTTCTTTAAAGAGAGGTGAGTTTCAAGCTAAGAGGGAGGTTTAGTGAGTTGAATGTGAGGACCTCACAATATATCAAGGCCTTGCGAGAAATCTATCTCATATACCATAGATGCAAGAGGGTGGAATGTTGAACATGTTCATGATTGTATTTTAGTTTCCCTAAACATTACTTTTGAGGCTGCATGTATTCCTGTCCAAGAGGTTGGGAAAATGTTGGGAGAAATAAATGGAACATCACTTATTTTTGAGAAAAGGGACACAACACTCCCTATTGTAGGGGAAGGCTAGTACAAAAAGTAGAATTTACCATATAGAGGGGGGATAAAAGTAATCTTTGACCACTTCCAGAATGGGATCATCCTTTTTAAGTAGGAAAAGGACTAAAATATCTTCAAGGTGATTTTATATATTTCCATAAAGGACATGGAAAATTTTGATCTGGACAATTTTGCATGGAGGCATTTCTCCTGGACCTCTTCATGAAAGATTGTGAATCTATGGTGCATGTAAAAATATGTGAGATGTTGGTTTATGATAATATTTTGAATTCTCCAATCACATTCTCCATTGACCTTATGTAAAACATTCCATTTGGTGTTTGTTGAACTAAGTGTAAAGAACAATGTTGGATAATTATAAGACGTAAGTTAGGTATGAGCTATTTGTTACCTCTTTATTCCCTTTTATTTTAATGGTATCGATATTTTGTATTGGTCAAATGAGGAATTAACCTGGAACTGATGCCATTAGACACAAACTCAATCCTAATGCCAACTAAGGAGAAAAAACAACACACGCTAATTAATCTAGGATTCAAGCATGCAAACAAACCTTCTCACAAACAAGCGCTAGTTGGTAATGGAATCCAACATCACAGAATCGATGCACGAAGGGGCTTAGTTTTGGCGGGTGGGAAATTTATGTTGACAACCTTCTTAACGAACTAACACCCTGGAGAAAGTTACCTCATCAAGCAGTGGGAAACCCTCCAAGGAGTCTGAGTGAGTCTAGCCAACTTCAATCCTAGGTACAACACCACCTTCCTTGTGTTGTCACCTTGTGTAGAAAGTCTAAAATATTATGGCCTCTATGGTACCACCTACTATACCAAAGCATAGGGGGGACATTTGACAGTCGACACAAATACCAACAAAGCAGGGTTGATTACTCTGAGGGCCCCTATGCAACCTCGTGATTGACCCTTGTGTTAGAAGGGCTTCCCAAAGTCAGTGATATAGCAACCGGATTTCACTCCCTAACTCAAGGCTTTATGTTTGTTTAGCAAATTTGGAAATTTATTATCACAATCTTATTCCAAATCTCTACACCTAAGCTAAGATAGGTTTAAATAGCCCTAGAAAAGTTGCTAGATAAATTTTAATTAGCACTTGATTTTAGGTTGTTGTTACTCAAAGGAGTGGTCATGAAACTTATGGTGTTTTGACTCGACTCTTTAAACCATGCAAGAGGAAAATGAAATGCAAGAAGTTCAACTTCGATGAAAACTAGCTATGGGAAGGAGCAAGAGGTTTTAAGCAAAGAAATAGTTTCTTGATAGATTACTATGTGTGCAATACTGCTAATGACAAAAAGTATGAGCTAATTATTTGGATAAAAGAAAAATGACCCAAATTTTAAAAATACCATGCAAATGTCATAGTTCACTTTGTACACATTAATCTAAAATTATTCTAATTCTGCATTAAAATGAAAATAAAAAATTATTATTTTCCTTCTCCCACCCTTTCATACATCTATGGCCCTTTGAAAAAGTGAGGGAACACATGTTGGCTAACAAATGAGGCAAATTGTGTTTGCAAAAGTGCTAGTAAAGGCCCATTTCTATGTAAGTGATTAATAGTAAGAAAGTGAAATTAACCACGACTCTTAAAATGTTTTTCATTGTAAAACACTCGTAATGAAGCAAATTCATATGGGTTTGAACTAATGAAGCATTATTCCCACAACCACAACAATAATCAATGTATGACATACATGGGAAACATAACCCGAAACTAAATCTTATGCTATCATTTATAAGATAAGACGAGAACTAAAAAAAAATCAAATGAGCCATGATAGATTGCTTATTCTTGAGTATGGTGCCCTTTTAATATTTTAAATCCAATGCAAGGAGGTGAAATGGTGTTTGATTCAAACCTCGTAAGTGTTGGAAAATTCAAAGGCTTTGTATAGGCCAAATTTTTCTCATACTTGTAATGAGTAATATAGGCCAAACTATGCTCATACTTATAATGAGTAATGGAAATTAAAAAAATAATTTCGAGGTTGAGTTTATAATGATAAATATGAAATCAAATAATATCCATTCAAACCCTTTTAGTTTTGGTAAATATCACAGTGAATATATTGATGGTTTGAAGGCCATGAGACTATTATATGTGCAAAAAATATTCAAGGTACATGAAGTAGGTAAGCCCAGGTTGAACATAACAACAATGAGAGGATTGGGTTTGTTATCACTTGCTCATAACTAAAGGAAAATGGACCAAAAATAAAAAATAATATAATAATATTCTTTTGGTTAAATTATCCATAATTGAAAGAGGAAAGTTATAGATCTAAATGGATATTGAAACTGAATGAAAGAGAAGATAGGAGAAGAATAAATTTACATGTTAAGGGCACATGACATATCTCCTTCCATGACCCTCAATTGTTATGGCCTTCAATTTTTCATTTAGGAGATTCATCAAACTTAGCTAAGTTTTCATGCTCGATTGCAAGAATGTGGGCTTAGGGTGATGAAGAATACCACATTGTGACTTGGGGAATGGTGAAGTAGGGATTGGATGTGATGGAATAGTGGTGAAAAAATATGCCCAAAACCTAGGTTGAGCATGGTTCCCTTTTATTAATTATCAAATACATGCAAAATTTGAGTGTGAAAAGGTTATACTCACCATTCTTTCCCACAGTCTCGCACCTCCTTTCCCTTGACAGTCTCGAGCCTCCTTTCTCAGTATGATCTTTCCCTCTTTTTCCTCAGTCTCAAATGTACCTCTCATGCCTCTTTTCCCTCGACGATATCGCCTTAAAGAAAGCCTGCATTACCAAATCCTGTCTCCTCAAAGCATATGGGTCCAGGCCCTCAACACTCTCGCAGCTCCTTTCCCTCGATAGTACTCTTGTTCCTTCTTTCTCAGTATGATTAGTATTAGATGACGATCCCTCCATTAGAGTAAGCAGGAGATATGTACTAGAGTCTCCTTGCTCAGTCTGCTCAGTCTCGGATGGGCTTGTTTTCTCGGTCTCAGTCTCGATCTACTTGGTCTCTCCTTACCAAACTCTATCTCAGCCTCAAAGCATATGGGTTATATGGGTGAAATCGAATTATGTTTCCACCTTAAAAAAACCTACCTTAATAATTTAGAAACACGCCTTACCAAACCCTGACTCCGCGCCCTCAAAGCATATGGGTGAAATCGAAGGTTATTTCTACATTTGCATATTGAGTAGAGTAGATATAAAAAAATAAGTAATAATTATTTGAATTAAAGGATTTTAGTATTTGTTTTCTTAAATTGTATTAAGGATAGATATTTACTCTTTGATTTTTTTATGAAGGGGTAATTTATTTGAGTAATTATCACTATAAAAATTATAAAACTTAGGTGGAAAGATGGGAAAATAACCCATACATGAACCAATAATTAGTATTAAGTTCTAACCAATGTCAAGGGATATGAGGGCCCTAAATGACACTTATTAGGCTCATTCATCATGAACAACACCTAGAAACCACAACACAATTCCTCTCTAGGGGATCCTTAGCATCAGAGTTGGATAAGGACACCATTAGAAGGTTTTTTGCAGTAAGGATGGGTAGAGAGGCCTTAAGAAACACATCACTCATTTGTAAGGCTTCCTTGAAGGCCTCCAATCTATAGGATATAGGCTCCATGAGTAGATTTTGTTCCCTAGAAATGGGTATTAACACCTAAAAATGGTTAAGGGGGGAGTAAAAGACTTAAGCCATAATTTAACCTTCACAAGCACATGTGCCATGAACAACATCTATACCATCACCTTTTATATGTTTTTCATACTATATACATATGGGTTTCATGGACTTGACCATGGTTGTGGTAGGGAAACAAGCCTCAAGACTTTAACCTGCATGTTCAAGGGATGGAAACAACAAATCAAGCCCCAAACATATCATATCTAGCTCAAGGACCATGAACAAGTCTTCAGGTCACCACACAATACCATGGATGGGTGAACAAGTTGTCATCAAGAGCCTTGAACAAGTCCTCAAACCAACATATAAATATAATTTAATTGGCCTTTAAGAGGGATATAGGAATCATGATTAGGGTTAGTACATTGAAAATGGGTGTAGAGGCATAAACAGGGAAATTTGGAAACAATGGCCTAAATCCCTAACTATACCTTCTCGAGATCATGAACCACCATCGACAACACCTAAAAACCATGACATGAGTCCTCTCTAGGGAGTCTTTGGCATCCAATTAGTTTAATATGGGTGACATTATGAGGTATTCTTGATCATCGTGGATGGGTGTTAGGTTCCTGACTATAGTCCACTTGTATGCCAAAGGTCCACTTTAAAGGGTCTATGTTGTGGTTTAAGGCCTTGATTGTGGCCTATTATATCAATAATATTAATTTAGGGAATTATTCCCTAGATTTCTCCCCCGAACCATGGTATGAGACCAACCTACCATGCAAAAAACCTTATAATGGAATCCATATCCCACTCTAAGGTTAATTTGTAGCCTTGTACATGGCCATTGGTCCCTAGAATATGACATCTAGGTCCTAAATTATTTATATAGAACCAGAAAAAAAATCATAAGATGAAATCAATGCAATTTCCGTTCCATATCTAGCTCAAGCACCAAGAAAAAGTCCTCAGGTCACCACACAAGACCATGGATGGGTGAACAAGTTGTCATCAAGAGCCTTGAACAAGTCCTCAAACCAACATATAAACATAACTTAATTAGCCTTTAAGAGGGATATAGGCATCATGATTAGGTTTTTTACATTGAAAATGGGTGTAGAGGCATAAACATGGCAAGTTGGAAACAATGGCCTAAATTCCTATCTAAACCTTCTCGAGATCATGAACCACCATCGACAACACCTAAAAACCATGACACAACTCCTCCCTAGGGATTCTTTGGCATCCAATTAGTTGAATATGGGTGACATTATGAGGTCTTCTTGATCATCATGGATGGGTCTTAGGTTCATGACTATAGTCCACTTGTATGCCAAAGTTCCACTTTAAAGGGCCTATGCTCTGGTTTAAATCCTTAATTGTGGCACATTAGATCAATAATATTAATTTAGGGAATAATTCCACCTCGAGGCCAAATATCCCTTAAAAATTATCTGCATGATCATTCAATGGTTAGTTCATAGACCTTGAAGTGAAGAAGCTTCATTTTGGACCTAAGGTACCTGTTTTCCTCTCCTATCCATGGTACACACCTTGAGACCTATTCTTATTATGAAAACGTACCAATGGTTCCAAATATACCCTACATAGATCTTGTGTGGTTGTTTAAGGACTACATCACAAATATCGGTCCTAAGAAAATTCAAATAGGGCATAATCACCTTATGTTCTTTTCTATACATTATTCCTAAAACTTGTGAATGGTGACCATATCCCACCCAAATTCCATATATCCCTTAGAGAGGATATGTATGGTGGTTTGAGGCCTTGTTCATGGCCATTAAGATCAAGAATATTTGTTTAGGGCATAAGGCCCTTTATTTTCTCCCTTGGCCATGGTATAATAGGTCTTGAAACCCATTCTTTTTATTCAAAACATACTAATGGTGCACATATTCCCAAATAGAGGAATCTTTCATGGCCATTAAGCATAAAAAAGATTCATTTAGGGAAGAAGGCCCTAATTTTCTTCCCTTGGTGATGATATAAGCCTTAAATTGCATATATGGTGCAAAACAGCTCCTAATGGCACCTATATCCCACTAGAAGGTCAAATATCTCTTAAATAAGATCTACATGGTTATTTGAGGCCTATTTCATGGCCCTTGAATTTGATAACTTTCATAAGGGATATATGGATATATGGCCTATTTCTAAGGGATATATGGAATTTGGGTGGGATATGGTCACCATTTACAATTTTTGGGCACAATGTATAGCAAATAACATAAGGTGCGTAGGCCCTATTTGAATCTTCTCAGGACCAAGATTTGTGATGTAGTCCTTAAACAACCACACAAGATCTATGTAGGGTATCTTTGGAACCATTGGTACGTTTTCATAATAAGAATAGGTCTCAAGGTGTGTACCATGACTAGAGAGGAAAAAAAGGGCTTTAGGTCCTAAACATATTTTCTTTGGCTCATTGGCCATTAACAAGGCCTCAAACCACCACATCTATCCTATTTAATAGATTTATATGGTGATTGGGTGGGATATGGGTGCCATTCACAATTTTTTCACACCATGTATGGAACTTAGGTATTTTCCATGGTCAGGTAAAGAACATAAGGTTTTTAGGTCCTATTTAAATCTTCTTAGGATTAAGATTCATGATGAAGTCGTCAAAAAACAACACAAGACCTATGTATAAATATTTAGCCTCTATGTGGGATATTTGGTGCCATTAATATTTTTTTCATAATACGATTGGTTCTCAAGGCTTGTACCATGTCTAGGGGAAGAAAACAAGAACATTAATACCACAATGAAAGTTCTGAAATTCAAGAGCCATGAACTAGGCCTCAAATAACCATGTAGATCTTATTTAAGAGATATTTGACCTTCCAGTGGGATATAGGTCCCATTAGGAATTTTTTTGCACCGTGTATGTAATTGAAGGTTTATATCATCACCAAGGGAATAAAATCAGGGCCTCCTTCCCTAAATGAATCTTTTGTTTGCTTAATGGCCATGAAAAATTCCTCTATTTGGGAATATGTGTACCATTAGTATGTTTTGAATAAAAAGAATGGGTTTCAAGACCTATTATACCATGGAAAAGGGAGAAAATAAAGGTCCTTAGGCCATAAACAAATCTTCTTGATTTTAATGGCAATGAACAAGGCCTCAAACCACCATACATATACTCTCTAAGGGATATATAGAATTTGGGTGGGATATGGTCACCATTCACAAGTTTTGGGCATAATGTATAGCAAAGCACATAAGGTGCTTAGGCCCTATTTGAATCTTCTCAGGACCGAGATTTGTGATGTAGTCCTTAAACAAGCACACAAGATCTATGTAGGGTATCTTTGGAACCAATATTGGTATGTTTTCATAATAAGAATAGGTTTTAAGGTGTGTACCATGACTAGAGAGAAAAAAAAGGGCCTTAGGTCCTAAACATGTTTTCTTTGGCTCATTGGCCATTAAAAAGGCCTCAATCCATCACATCTATCCTATTTAATAGACTTATATGGTGCTTGGGTGGGATATGGGTGCCATTCACAATTTTTTCACACCATGTATGGAACTTAGGTATTGTACATGGTCAGGGAAAGAATATAAGGTTTTTACATCCTATTTAAATATTCTTAGGATTAAGCTTCATGATGAAGTCATAAAAAAAACACAAGACCTATGTAGAAATATCTAGCCTTTGTGTGGGATCTTTGGTGCCATTAATATTTTTTTCATAATAAGATCGGTTCTCAATGCTTGTACCATGTCTAGGGGAAGAAAACAAGAACATTAATCTCTCAATTAAAGTTCTTAATGAGTGTTCTATATGCACTAAAAAGGACACTAAAAACCCTTAATTAAATTGTCAACCTGGGGTAAGTAAACTTAGAGTTGTAGAAAAATATATGCCAAAGGTAGAAGGTTGGTAGGAGTATAGTCTAACTAAGGAAGGTAGCTATCTAAGGATAATATACTCAAACAATGCTATCTAATGAACAAACCCTACTAAGGAAATTGAAACTCGGTAACCTAAGCACTTTTGGGCCAAGGATCGATGGATAGTTCTAAGAAAAGCAAGTCAAAAACCATATTCAAAGAAAACTAGTTCAACAATAAGAAAAGGCAAAATACTAAGCATAATAATGAGCAACTAACAAAAGAAAACTATTTTAACTTTCCAACCTACATTCAATGAGCAACTATCCTATGAAAAAAAATAAATAAAAAAGTAAGCAAAGACACCTAACTAACCTATTAAAGAAAATAGAAAAGTAAGCAAAGACACCTAACTAACCTACTAAAGCAATAGACAAGTAAGTAAACACACCTAACTAACCTACTAAAGCAAATAGACAAGTAAGCAAAGGCAACTAACTACTACAAGCAATCAAATTAAAACTTCTCATTGAACAACTATCTAGCCTAAGAGGCAAGTGGACTAATTGCTTAATGCAAAACTATTTCTAATGCATGAAAGGAAATCTATTTTATTGAAAGAAAGAAGAACTACCAACTAATGCTTAATCTCTGATAAGAAAAATACTATCTAATCTATCAAAGCAAATTCTATCTATCCTACAACAACAATGAAGCTTTATTCTAATCTATGAAAGAAAGAAACTATATCTATGAAAGCAGGAAAACTATTTCTTTTAATCTATGAAAGCAAGAAAACTATTTCTTAATCTATGAAAACATGAAAACTATCTTTTAACCTATGACAATTCAAATATAATGTTGGTGGTTGTGTGAATGTCTTCGGTGTTGGATGATATCTCGATGGTACTTGACAACAAAGAACAATTTCAGTGGTATAAGATCAACACTAATATCAATGGTAAAGTGAAAGGTATGGATTAAACAATCTAATGAGAGTTTAGCCATGACAAAACAATGTTAAATACCCTGCATATTCATGTATAAACCATCAACAACCTAACGAGATCATCATTATACTTCTACACTATGTAAGTAAAATTAGATTTAGCCATTAACTAAGAAATATAATTGCAATTTAATTCTAGGAAAGGAAATTACGTAAAGTGAAACTATGCTATGTCTATTCTAACAATTCAAACTGCAATAAGAAAATGATTAAAAACAGAAATTAAACTATGATATTGAAAAGTAAACTAACAATCTACATTAACCAACAACTAATTAAACGAGATCTATATAAAACTGAAATAATCAAGCTATAATTAAAAACTGGAATTAATTCTATCCATCCATCAAATCTTTGTCGAAGAGAACCCAAATTAAAACTCTGTTCTATTCTAATTAAAACTCTGTTTTAAACATGACTATAAAATCATAAATCAAAGCATAATCTAACATCTAATTGCACAAGGGGTTAGTATAGAGACTTGTAAGTATGTTCCTAATATACAACATCAATGCATGCTAACACATCTCATCATTCTAACCTGCAAAAGAGAATCAAAACAATTAAACTACAACAAATTAGTTAACACAACAAAAATATGCATGTACAGAAAATAAAGAGAACAATTAAATTATGAAATGCATAACCAAACACAAAGATAGTTACCAGACTGTTGGTGGGCCCCCTAGCAAGTCATGGTCACTCTCTAAAAGTACACCATGTGCTCAGTGAGATGAATTCACCATAAAAAATAAAAAACGCAGTTCTGGCATAATCTGGCAATGTAAAAACTTAAAATAGAGTAAAATCAGTTTTTTTTCTATCACACTAACAACTCTAATGCTTATGCTACTTAACAATCATCTGACCACCTCAATGGTATTTATAACATTTACATACCAAGTGGTCAACCACAGGAGGGTCGAACCACTTCTAATTTCGGCAAATTACAATAAATGATGCCCTAACTGATAAAACATAGAGAGCCAATAATCGCCCTCTTGAGAAACTGAAACTGAGTTGTCGGGAGCTCAATAGCTGGAGGGGGCAAGCATGAACAAAACCCACATGCTCGATTTTCCCATCACTGGCCACCAATACCATAACTACCAAGTCGCCCTACGTTTTTGTCTAATACGCAGTGCTGGACAAAGTGTTAGATAAAGTGCCGAAACGAGTACTGGAAGGAGTGTCGGATCAAGTGACAGAAGCAAAAACATGGTGCATTTTTTCCCTGTAACACCAGAAAAACATGAATTAGATATTGGTAATCATAAAACATGATGAATTATACTTAATACAGTCATTAAATATGAATCACATGTAACTTATGTCGATCATACCGTTTTATTATAAAATTCTTCAAAAATTTGCCTTAAAATATGAAAAACACATATGTACATGTGAAAAAAGTGTATAATAACCGCCATAAAAGTGATCATATCTCAGGCCCAACAGTTCTCAAATTCAAGAGCCATGAACTAGGTCTCAAATAACCATGTGCATCTTATTTAAGAGATATTTGACCTTCCAGTGGAATATGGGTAACATTCGGAATTGTTTTACACCATATATGTAATTAAAGGTTTATATCATCACCAAGGGAAGACAATCAGGGCCTTCTTCCCTAAATGAAGTTGTTTTATGCTTAATGGCCATGTAAAATGCCTCTATTTGGGAATATGTGCACCATTAGTATGTTTCGAATAAAAAGAATGGGTTTCAAGACCTATACCATGGCCAAGGGAGGAAATAAAGAGCCTTGGGCCCTAAGCAAATCTTCTTGATATTAATGGCCATGAACAAGCCCTCAAACCACCATAAATATCCTCTTTAAGGGATATATGGAATTTGGGTGGGATATGGTCACCATTCACAAGTTTTGGGCATAATATATAGCAAAGAACATAAGGTACTTACGCCCTATTTGAATCTTCTCATGACCGAGATTTGTGATGTAGTCCTTAAAAACCCACACAATATCTATATAGGGTATCTTTAGAACCAATATTGGTATGTTTTCATAATAAGAATAGGTATCAATGTGTGTACCATGAATATAGAGGAAAAAAGGGGCCTTAGGTCCTAAACATATTTTCTTTGGCTCATTGGCCATTAACAAGGCCTCAATCCACCACATCTATCATATTCAATAGACTTATATGGTGCTTGGGTGGGATATGGGTGCCATTCACAATTTTTTCACACCATGTATGGAACTTAGGTCTTGTCCATGCTTAGGGAAAGAACATAAGGTTTTTAGGTCCTATTTAAATATTCTTAGGATTAAGCTTCATGATGAAGTCGTCAAAAACAACACAAGACCTATGTAGAAATCTTTAGCCTTTGTGTGGGATCTTTGGTGCCATTAATATTTTTTTCATAATAAGATCAGTTCTCAAGGCTTGTACCATGTCTAGGGGAAGAAAAAACGAGCATTAATCTAACAATGAAAGTTCTCAAATTCAAGAGCCATGAACTAGGCCTCAAATTACCATGTAGATCTTATTTAAGAGATATTTGACCTTCCAGTGGGATATGGGTGCCATTAGGAATTTGTTTGCACCATATATGTAATTCAAGGTTTATATCATCACCAAGGGAAGAAAATCAAGGCCTTCTTCCCTAAATGAATCTTTTTTTATGCTTAATGGCCATGGAAAATGCCTTTATTTGGTAATATGTGCACCATTAGTATGTTTTGAATAAAAATAATGGGTTTCAATACCTATACCATGGCCAAGGGAGGAAATAAATGGACTTAGGCCCTAAACAAATCTTCTTGATATTAATGGCCATGAACAAGGCCTCAAACCACCATACATATCCTATCTAAGGGATATATGGAATTTGGGTGGGATATTGTCACCATTCACAAGTTTTGGGCATAATGTATAGCAAAGAACATAAGGTGCTTAGGCCCTATTTGAATCTTCTCAGTAATGAGATTTGTGATGTAGTCCTTAAACAAACACACAAGATCTATGTAGGGTATCTTTGGAACCAATATTGGTACGTTTTCATAATAAGAATAGGTATCAAGGTGTGTACCATGACCAAAGAGGAAAAAAAGTGCCTTATGTCCTAAACATATTTTCTTTGGCTCATTGGCCATTAACAAGGCCTCAATCCACCACATCAATCCTATCTAATAAACTTATATTGTTCTTGGGTGGGATATGGGTGCCATTCACAATTTTTCCACACCATGTATGGAACTTAGGTATTGCCCATGGTCAGGGAAAGAACATAAGGTTTTTAGGTCCTATTTAAATATTCTTAGGATTAAGCTTCATGATGAAGTCGTCAAAAAACAACACAAGACCTATGTAAAAATATTTATCCTCTGTGTGGGATATTTGGTGCCATTAATATTTTTTTCATAATAACATTGGTTATCAAGGCTTGTACCATGTATAGGGGAAGAAAACAAGAACATTAATCTCTCAATGAAAGTTTTCAAATTCAAGAGCCATGAACTAGGCCTCAAATAACCATGTAGATCTTATTTAAGATATATTTGACCTTCCAGTGGTATATGGGTGCCATTAGGAATTCTTTTGCACCAAATATGTAATTCAAGTTTTATATCATCACAAGGGAATAAAATTGGGGACTTCTTCACTAAATGAATCTTTTTTATGCTTAATGGCCATGAAACATGCCTCTATTTGTGAATATGTGCACCATTAGTATGTTTTAAATAAAAATAATGGGTTTCAAGACCTATTCCATGGACAAGGGAGGAAACAAAGGGACTTCGGCCATAAAAAAATCTTCTTGATCTTAATGGCCATGAACAAGGCCTCAAACCACCATACATATCCTCTCTAAGGGATATATGCAATTTGGGTGGGATATGGTCACCATTCACAAGTTTTAGGAATAATGTATAGCAAAGAACATAAGGTGCTTAGGGAATATTTGAATCTTCTTAGGACCAAGTTTGTGATGTAGTCCTTAAACAACCACACAAGATCTATGTAAGGCATCTTTGGAACCAATATTTGTACGTTTTCATAATAAGAATAGGTCTCAAGTTGTTTAACATGACTAGAGAGGGAAAAAAGGGCCTTAGGTCCTAAAAATATTTTCTTTGGCTCATTGGCCATTAACAAGGCCTCAATCCACCACATCTATCCTATTTAATAGACTTATATGGTGCTTGGGTGGGATATCGGTGCCATTCAGAATTTTTTCACACCATGTATGGAAGTTAGATCTTGTCCATGGTTAGGGAAAGAACATAAGGTTTTTAGGTCCTTTTTAAATCTTCTTAGGATTAAGCTTCATGATGAATTCATCAAGAAACAACACAATACCCAAGTAGAAATCTTTAGCCTCTATGTGGGTTCTTTGGTGCCATTAATATTTTTTTCATAGTAAGATTTGTTCTCAAGGCTTGTACCATGTCTAGGGGAATAAAACAAGAACATTAATCTCACAATGAAAGTTCTCAAATTCAAGAGCCATGAACTAGGCCTCAAATAACCATGTAAATATTATTTAAGAGATATTTGACATTACAGTGGGATATGGGTGCCATTAGGAATTTATTTGCACCATATATGTAATTCAAGGTTTATATCATCACCAAGGGAAGAAAATCAGGGCCTTCTTCCCTAAATCAATATTTTTTATGCTTAATGGCCATGGAAAATGCCTCTGTTTGGGAATATGTTCACCATTAGTATGTTTTGAATAAAAATAATGGGTTTGAAGACCTATTATACCATGGCCAAGGGAGGAAATAAAGGGCCTTAGGCCCTAAAAAAATCTTCTTGATCTTAATGGCCATGAACAAGGCCTCAAACGACCATACATATCCTCTCTAAGGGATATATGGAATTTGGGTGGGATATGGTCACCATTCACAAGTTTTGGGCATAATGTATAGCAAAGAACATAATGTGCTTAGGCCCTATTTGAATCTTCTCAGGACCGAGATTTGTGATCTAGTCCTTAAACAAGCACACAAGATCTATGTAGGGTATCTTTGGAACCATTGCTACATTTTCATAATAAGAATCGGTCTCAAGGTGTGTACCATTACTAGAGAGGAAAAAAATGGCCTTAGGTCCTAAACATATTTTATTTGGCTCATTGGCCATTAACAAGGCCTCAAACAACCACATCTATCCTATTTAATAGACTTATATGGTGCTTTGGTGGGATATGGGTGCCATTCATAATTTCTTCACACCATGTATGGAGCTTAGGTCTTGTCCATGGTGGGGAAAGAGCATAAGGTTTTAGGTCCTATTTAAATCTACTTAGGATTAAACTTCATGATGAAGTCGTCAAAGTTCTTAGGATTAAGCTTCATGATGAAGTCATCAAAAACCAACACGAGGCCTATGTAGAAATATTTAGCCTTTGTGTGGGATCTTTGGTGACATTAATATTTTTTTCACAATAAGAATGGTTCTCAAGACTTGTACCATGTCTCGGGGAAGAAAACAAGAAGATTAAGCTCACAATGAAAGTTCTCAAATTCAAGAGCCATGAACTAGGCCTCAAATAACGATGTTGATCTTATTTAAAAGATATTTGACCTTCGAGTGGGATATGGGTGCCATTAGGAATTGTTTTGCACCATATATGTAATTCAAGGTTTATATCATCACCCAGGGAAGAAAATCGGGGCCTTCATCCCTAAATGAAGTTTTTTTATGCTCAATGGCCATGGAAAATTCCTCTATTTGGGAATATGTGCACCATTAGTATGTTTTGAATAAAAAGAATGGGTTTGAAGACCTATTATACCATGGCCAAGGGAGGAAATAAAGGGCCTTAGGACCTAAACAAATCTTCTTGATCTTAATGTCCATGAACAAGGCCTCAAACCACCATACATGTCCTCTCTAAGGGATATATGGAATTTGGGTGGGATGTAGTCACCATTCACAAGTTTTGGGTGTAATGTATAACAAATAACATAAGGTTCTTAGACCCTATTTGAATCTTCCCAGATCCGAGATTTGTGATGTAGTCTTTAAACAACCACACAATATCTATGTAGGGTATCTTTGGAACCATTGGTACGTTTTCATAATATGAATAGGTATCAAGGTGCATACCATTTCTAGGAGAGGAAAACATGTACCTTAGTTCTAAAATGAAGCTTCTTCACTTCAAGGTCTATGAACTAACCATTGAATGATCATGTAGATAATTTTTAAGGGATATTTGGCCTCGAGGTGGGATTTGGACACCATTAGGATTTTTTCACGTCACATATGGGAGTTTAGGCTTGTACCATAATCAAGGGAAGGAGAAAAGGGATTTAGCATTTAAATGAATCTTATGTGCTTAATTACCAATATCAAGGCCTCCAATTAGGAATATGGGCAACATTGGTATGCTTTAAATAATAATAATGGCTATTAGGATCTCTACCATGGCCAGGAGAGGTAAATAATAGCCTTATGCCCTAAAAAAATATTGTCATCCTTAATGGCCATGATCAAGGCCTCAAACCACCACACAGATCCTCTTTAATGGATCTATGGAATTTAGCTGGGATAGAATCACTATTCACAAGTTTTGGACATCTCGTATGGAACTTTGGATCTTACCCATGGTTAGGGAAAGAACATAAGATACTTAGGCCCAATTTCAATATTCTCATTGAGATTTGCGATGTAGTCTTTGTACAACCACACAAGACACTTGTAGGGTATATTTCACCTCTGTGTGGGATATTTCATGCCAATAGTACATTTTTCATAATAATAAAAGATCATGGGCTTATTTCATGGCTAGGGGAGGAAAACAAGGAAATTTGGCATAAAATAAATATTATTGAGATCAAAGTTGATGAACTAGGCCTTAAACAACCACACAGTTCATTTTTTAGGGATTCTTGGCCTCTTGGGGAGATATGGGAGCCATTAGGAGGTTTTTTGCACCACAAATGAAATCCAAGGCCCATACCATGGTTGGGGGAGGAAAAAAAGGGCCTTATGCTCTAAAAAAATCTTTCTCGTGCCTAATGGCTAAGAACAAGTCCTTCTTTTGGGAATGTGTTCACCATTAATATATTATGGAAAATAAGATTTAGTATCAAGAGATATACCATGGATGAGGTAGGAAAACAAGTGACCTAGGGCCTGTACAAATACAAATATTGTTGATCTCAATGGTTATGAAGAAAGCCTTGAAGCACCACACAAACCATCTCTAAGAGATCTTTGGCCTCTAGGTGGGATATGAGCACCATTCACAGGTTTTATGCATCAATTCATATTCAACTCTTCTGTAATTTCTTGTCTCAATTAAGAGCTTGATCAGATGTAAAGGCATTGATGACATTGTTTGTGTTGGGAGGAATGCTTCATGAATAAGTAACTACATGTTTATGTATGCATTAATAAATCCTTCATAGGAAGCACTATATCAACAATTTAAAAACTTCAATCCTATTCAAACTCAGGTATTTACAGTGCTCTATAACTCAGATGATAATGTTTTAGTGACAACACCTACTTGTTGTGGGAAGACTATTTGTGTTAATCAATTTTCTTTACTACGATTGCATATTCAAAGCATAAACATCGTATTTTGATGTGTCTGTAATTTTTCTCCTATAGAATCTCTTTCCAAAGAGAGATATCGGGATTGGGAAGCAAGTCAACCTTTCCAAAGAGAGATATCGGGATTGGGATATGGAAGCAGTGCAAACTGGTTCAACAGGTCATCCTTTTCATTGTGGATGAACTTCATTTAATTTGCGGAGAGGGTGGTCCAATCCTAGAGGTAATCATATCTAGAATGAGACTCAACATTCGTATCTTGGAGGTACCTGTATCCAGAATGAGACTCAACAATCATATCCTAGAGGTAATTGTATCAAAGTAATATTGTGTGGATAATCAACAATCATTTGATCAAGAGATCGACGGTGTTGATTAAAGTTTCCTTTGAGGATTAGTCCCACATTCATAATGCAAAAAATGTTGTATGTTTTTATATATTCAAACTCAAATATTTACAATGTTCTATACCTCAGATGATAATGTTTTAGTGACAACACCTACTTGTTGTGGGAAGACTATTTGTGTTAATCAATTTTCTTTACTACGATTGCATATTCAAAGCATAAACATCGTATTTTGATGTGTCTGTAATTTTTCTCCTATAGAATCTCTTTCCAAAGAGAGATATCGGGATTGGGAAGCAAGTCAACCTTTCCAAAGAGAGATATCGGGATTGGGATATGGAAGCAGTGCAAACTGGTTCAACAAGTCATCCTTTTCATTGTGGATGAACTTCATTTAATTGGTGGAGAGGGTGGTCCAATCCTAGAGGTAATCATATCCAGAATGAGACTCAACAATCGTATCTTGGAGGTAATCATATCCAGAATGAGACTCAACAATCATATCCTAGAGGTAATTGTATCAAAGTAATATTGTGTGGATAATCAACAATCATTTGATCAAGAGATCGACGGTGTTGATTAAAGTTTCCTTTGAGGATTAGTCCCACATTCATAATGCAAAAAATGTTGTATGTTTTTATATAGCCAACACTCTACATCGCTTATCGACGTGTAGTGAAAGGGTATAGTGGGGGCTCTGGGTGCTTGGAATCCTCAATAATATCACCATCTTGGAGCCCGAGATGACCTATCAGGACCCCTACCTTTTGGTCAAAGTGACTAAGATGTTGGAAAAATATTTTTTTTATACACTATAGAAATATGGGTCATATTTATGAATTAGGATTCAACAAGACAAATGAAAGGTAAATTAAGATTCAACATCACAAATATAAATATGGATCATATTAAAATATAAAAAATATATTATGTAATCAAATAGAGTAATCCATCCATCCATTTAGACATTCATAAACCCAACATTTATAAATTCATAAACCCAACATTTAACATTTATCCAAAATGTATAGGGATAAATAATTTTAGAATTTCATTCAATATTGGTGTGAAGAATATCATACTTTCATTCCTTCTCCTACATCATTCATAGTATACATTGCACTTAATCTCAGACATGTTCAACTCAATTAATTGAACATTCATATTGTTACCAAATAAAATGAAAAAATTATAATACTCATGCAAAAGAGAGAAGAATTATATTTTTATCAATTGTTGTTCACCAAATTAGGTTGGGAAGGAGTGATTCACTTCCCATATGTAGGAAATATTTGTGTATTCCACCCTAAGTCAGGTTATGAGACCATCAAGGTGAAGAAGAATCATGGGGCTCTAATATCATTTAACCCAACCAAAATTTCTCAAAATTTCAAACAAAATCAAACACCTAACACCATATATTTTAGAAATAATCATCTAGGAATCTCATCAATCCTTGAATCATTCCTAATCTTATTCCTCTTAGCCAAACACAACATAAGGTCAAGAATTTCCATTCTCTTCTTAAAATTCCCTCCATAAATCCTTCCTCTCTAGTGCTATGTTGTATGAAGGAAAAATTTGATCCATTGACTTTCCTTTAGAAACCTAAAGTGGTAGACCTTGGCACAATTATGGTTAATTATTTGCATGAGAACGAAGTTGAGGGTTTTTATATTACTCTAGTCACTATGGAAATTCCAACTATGATTCTTTTCATTACATACATCTCATTTCCTCTCCTATTAAAAAAAAATATCCTCCGAACTTATCATAGGATTTTCATTGGCCTCAGTTTTGTATTATTATTGTGGAGATTATTTTTATATGATTATTGTGCAAATTATAAGAATCCAAACCTTCCAATCCATTGAAATACGACACCAATTATTTCTACATAATTGAGCCACTTGAAACATATTTATTCATATTCCTTATAAATTATTCTATTAACAAAGGATCCATGTATTTGATTCTGTTTTCCACTCCATAGGATGCATCATCTTTGATAAATCTACACCGGCTCATTGATACCAAGGTTTCAAAGTGATTATTGTTTTTTAATCTCTAACCTCCAAGGGATTTTGTTTTGCACTTTATCCATTTTACTCAAGGGAATCCTCATTTCCTCTCTTCCCCTCTAGAAAAACTAAAACATTTTCCTCTTCTTTCCTATAGTATACCAATTGGAATGTATGCTAAGAAATGATATTAAACAAGGAAAGTTTTCAATGCTAATGTTATGAGAGTTTAACCACCCACCATAAATAACTAACAACAACACCATCTAAATATTTTTTTGATCTCTATTTTTTTCATATAGTTGCAGGTTCCAATACATAGAAACATATCCATTGGATTTTAGTGTGAAGCCCAAGTATTTGAACCCTTAGATAAAATATAATACTTGAAAAGGTAAAATTTATACCACCTCTATTTTCTTCCTATGAGTCAAACCATTAAAAGAAAAATAGTATCTATGCATTTTTACTTCCTTACCTATAGATTCAACAAAGAAAAAGTGATTCTTTAATACAAGAAGTTTTCATAATAGAACCAACTCCAAATAAGAGGACAACATCTAAAAACATCACATGGGAAAGAAAAATATTCCTACCTAATTTTAGTTCTTTCATTTTCCCATTTTGTTGTATGATTTAATGATCCTTCTTAGACCTTTGGATACCAATAAGAATAGAAGAGGGGGTAGTGGACACCCTTGTTTTTATGAACCAAAGTCCACAAATAACATAAGAATATAAAGAAGTAGATCCATTCTTTGATAATGATAAAGAGTTGATGAAAATGAAGCCACTTCAAGGGGGACAACCTCCATTGGTGATGATATAAACATTGAATTACATATATGGTGCAAAACAATTCCTAATGATTCATATCCCACTGGAAGGTCAAATATCTATTAAATAATACTTCATATGGTTATTTGAGGCCTAGTTCATGGCCCCTTGAATTTGAGAACTTTCAATGTGAGATTAATGTTCTTATTTTCTTCCCCTAGACATGGTGGCCAAGTTTTGAGAACTGTTCTTATTATGAAAAAATTATTAATGGCACCAAAGATCCCAAACAAAGGCTAAAGATTTCTGCTAGGTCTTGTGTTTTTTTTGACAAATTCATCATGAATATTAATCCTAATAATATTTAAATAGGACCTAAAAACCTTATTTTCTTTTCCCTGACCATGGAAAAGACTTAAGTTCCATACATGGTGTGAAAATTGTGAATGACACCTCCATATCCCACCCAAGCACCATAGTCTATTAAATAAGATAGATGTGGTGGTTTGAGGCCTCTTTTAATTGCCAATGATCCAAATAAAATATGTTTAGGACCTAAGGCCCTTTTTTCTCCTCTCTAGTCATGGTAGAGTTCTTATGACCCATTCTTATTGTTAAAAATGTTGATATTGAGAGGGGGGGTGAATCAGTATCAAGTACAATTGAAACCTTTTTCAACTTATACTTAAAACCATTCAACTATATCCAATAAGAAATGAACACTAGTATAAGAAAGCTATGGACCAATAATTCACAATACACCATGTACGCTATATGAGTAGGCCAATCATTAGTTATTGTTCAAGGGAATGATCAAAGGTAGATACAACTTCCAAATGTAAAGGGTATGTCCTCCAAGAGGAATATACAATCCCCAAATATCAAGAGAGAGTTGAACTTCCATCCTTGCCCTCCTTGCAACGCAAGAATATATGAGAGATAATAAAATCCCATTAAATCATCACCATCAACCAATCATCACATAGAACCCGATAATGTTTATCGAGACTTCTTCAACTTTTGCAATTATTCAATTCTTGGAGTAATTTGATCTTTTAGATAATATTACTCAATGTATTCTCTGAACTCCTCCAATTTTCAATTCTTGAATCCTCCTCTAAAAAAGAGGTTATAGAAAAGAATGGTAGACTTTATTCACCTCTGGTCTATTCGGCGACCCAACTTGTACATAATTCCACACACTCAATATTTAATATCCGATTCTGAACCTCGCCAGACAAAAGAAACTAAAGTCCACTATTTCCAATGGAAGTTGTCCCACTCCATTTGGATTCTGTGATGAAGAAGTTATGATTGTTTTAATTCGAACACATGTTTATTGACTAGCTTCGTGGACTGGTCAAAATCCATATCTTCCACAGAGTGTGTATCTCCATAATTATAGTGAATTAAGAGCTAATATTTTTACCATAGGTATCCTTGATATGTATTCTCAATACCATAGCGATTTCACCATCTGAATCATTCCATAAAAATTCTATAGAAAAAAATGGTAAGATGACTCAAAATAACATACCTTAGAACACATCACCAAAAAGACTTCATCCTCCTTGAAATCCGGGCCTTATTTTCTTCTTATTAATTCTGAAATTTGACTTGTATCAAAATGAATGTATAATGATGTTTATTTATACCATTAATGTCACTTTTAACATTAGTTCCAACCTTTAATTTTTCTTATTTTGTAATTATTTTCTTTAATTGTCTTAAGGGCCTACATGTATTCCCTTCTTCAATTCACTTTTGTCATCTTCAAAAAATTCATTTCTTCTCAACCATCAGGATCCACGTGAAGTGTCACATACCAATTCTGAAAACAACATGATGTATACCATCCATCCATGGGTGTTATATTTGCATGTGCATTTTCCTTCATGTCCAAATACCTTCATCATCTTATGGTCCAAAACCCATGACTAGGGTTGATATCAATGGGACAACAACCAATCTTCCAACAATCTCCTTTGTCATTGATAGTAACACTCATGCTCCCCCTATCACTGGATCCCAACTTCTTCCCCTTGACATCAATGGAAAAGGTTAGGCCTCCGAGTTTAATGTGGAAAAATGTCACCTTCTTCTTTGGGGATGCTCCTCCTTAACATGTGGCACTCAATATCATTTCCTTCGTCCTTATTTTGGTCTTTGGGACATTTTATTCCTTAGAACTCTTTGTGTGTCTTTGTCTCTCTCTCTTCATGTCTAGGATGGTATATGTTGTTCGGTCTTCTTTGTTTCGGGCTTGCAACCGATCTTCCTAAGTTATTTTCTCCGATTTACATTTTTGGGAATTAAACGTAAGAGTGTATACTTGATCAAACATTTTACTAACACTAGTAGATTATGATTCAAGTCTTCAACCAATAGAATATCTTTGTTTCTTACATTTTTCTTCCAAGATCTACTACACCTTCTCTAAGTATTTGGTATAGATGAGTCAGTCTCCAAATGCACATTACACCTCTCTCGTTGATGAATTTGTCTTGATCCTCCCATTATGTGTGAAGAACATCCACTGCCTTTGTACCCATTAATCTTCTTATTTACATTCTTCACCGGTCAATGCTATTCAACAATCTTCATTGTTTGGAATAACTTTCCTTCTCCATACCTAGTGGTTGGTATTGGGACATCTTCATTCATATATCTGCAATCTGCTCTTGTAATTACTATAATTACATTTGTAGCATGCACATTTTTGTCCATCAATGGAAAATGAATTGGTACCTAACTTATGTTGACAAATCCATGATTATTTCCATATCTTCTATTTACACCATTCATGTTTCTTGTGTATGTGTTCCTTTCATTGATTCTGCAATTAATTGCCTTATGTCCAAAACTTTTGCAAGTATAACAATGACCAAGAAAGAAATTTTGATACCTTGGAGTAAGTGGGCTTCTTTGTGATGTAGTCCATCTGGGATCATGATCTATTCTTTTGTAGTTTCCTTCATACTGATTGAAGCTTCTTTGATTCCTAAAGGTAGGAGGTCTTCTTGGATATTCATCTCTTTTGTAATCATTCCTTCTTTCTGGTATCCCGGTCCACTTCCCATCAACTGTCTGTGTAGATCTTTCTTCAACCTTCTTGTTGGTATTTGCATCTTCTTTGTATGAATTTTCACCCATGCATCCAAGATGTTTTAAGTCTTTTGGCACTTGAGAGTTTCTTAAGCTCTTCCTCAATGAGACAACTTCTTGTTCAAGTTTCTCACCATATTATTCTTTCTTCTTCATTTGGACATTCCTTACTTCTCCTATTCTTCTTTCTTCTTCGAGTAGATTTTTCAAGGAAATGGTTTCTTCTCTTAGTTTCTGAAAGTCTTATAATTGTTTCTTCAATATTACAATTGTCTTTTCACAACTAACCAATTCACTTCTTAGTTTTCTTTGCGTGTCTTTGAGCTTGCTATTTTCAATCTCAACATGCTTCAATTTTTTAAGATTCTCATCTTCTTGTTGAATAATTTTTTCTTCATGATTTTCT
>SNQJ01S0103640.1:7055-19080 GCA_010110895.2 Picea sitchensis
CCTTTCCATAGCTCGGATTTGGCCCATTTATAGCCTTTAAGTGGAACTAAAGGGCCGAGTCAGAACGTTTACCAGTATATGGAAGGTCAAGGATCATGGATCTCATGATGTGACATGGAAACTCGACACCATTTTTTATTTTTGGGCATAAATCCCGATGTATGTGGGATGTAGTGGTGAAACCTGTGTATACACATGATGTAATATAGGTAGGGCACGTATATGTGGAAAAATATTTTTTTTATCTCTGGAATTTGCAAAAGGGGGACTTCAAGTATGCATAGGGAAATGAAAAAGACCCTCTATGCAATATTGCAAAGGGTGATGAAAATATTTCTATAGCATATGCCCCCTAATGTGTGAGGTCAGAGGAGTATCTGCGATGGCCAAAATACATTATAAAACCCAGAAGTGGAGTAATGGGGACCCAACTGGAAGAACTAGTTTCTCATTACAATCTGCATTGACTTTTCACACATGGATGCCAATTTGAATTACACTACAGATCCATGTGAAAATATAACAAAAAATTGTCCATGGCCATGAATAGGAAATACAAAGGTGGCTACATGCCAAACACTATCATAGTCATGAACAAGGCCCAATAAAAACCAGTCTCAAAATCAATCTGAAGATATCTATATACAATGGAGTACAATCTGATCTCCCATGATCATTGAAGTCACATAGGTACTGGTCCGATGAAAGGTAGAAATAGATAAGGAAATATGTGACTATACACTAATGTCTTCAAGTCTTCTACACAATCTGACAAAGGGGCAAGTATACATCGTGTGAATAAAGGAGTTGAGGTTGAACACAATGAGGCATCGTTTGATTACCGGTCATTGAGGTATATCGTTAACAAACGTGAGACAACCTACTGATGATGAAAGTAGGTATCAGGGAACCTAGTACATTCTTACAAGTGTGAATAAAGGATTTAGGGTCAAACATTCGAAGAATCCATTGATCAGGAGACATTGATGTATTCCCAACTGTCGATGGTGAGAGAACCTGCCACTAATGACTACAAGCCTCTAGGTACTCATAGGACTCTAGGTCTTGTCTCCAAAATAGATGAGTTGAAGTCAATGGAAGGAGACCCGTTGAAAGGAGAGAATTAAGGCATCTCTCATCATTCAACATGAGGTAAAAATTAGGAGCTTGATGATTTCAAGGAAATCGGATGAAGAACATGTTCACGAACCAATGACCCTATGCATATTTCGCATGTTCCAAGTGCAAGTGGTACACAAAAAAGACCCTTTGAATAACATCCAATGAGGAAAATTGTTGACAAAGGTGAGGAAGCCACCAATAAGGATAATGACATCCAAGACACTACATGAATCCCCATGTGTGAATAGATGTATTTTCGTCTAACACAAGGAAAACCACCCAGTCAACGACCAATGATGAAATGTCGACTGCTGGGTTCAAGGTTACCTACCAATGAGGAAAGTAGGATGAGGGTGTGTAATAGGACTACAACTTCATGTGATTTTGAGATAGACTGGGGGTATGTCCGAGATGCAAAGTCAAGAGTTCCGAGGAATGGCCGAGACAGGTTAATAAAAATCCTTTGAACAAGAGCATGAGACATATGGAAGACTCTGGTAGCATAGACTCAATGATGAAACCTTGAGATGTAGGAGGCATCGATCAAACTCTCGATAGCGATTGGAAGAATAACTGATCATAGGAGTAAACTCTCTATAATGAGCTCAAATTCCTAAGGTCATGCTAAACCCAAAATTATGATGACAAGTGAACTCAAAAATTTTTGTGCTTTGTTCAAAGTCGAAATGAATGCCGTCAATATAAGATAATACTCCCTTCCCACTCGTATTTGTTTTTTTTATATAGTCAAATGAATGCGATGATACAGAGGAGGAAACGGGTGTCACAAGTAAGCAAAACTATTTCCAATAGTGGAACATATCTATGCTCAATGCAAGGAGGTGCATGCGGGAGATGGACACTCAAGGGAATGTTCCCTCCTGGGTATAGGGTGTCAAGATGCGAAGGATATAAACACGGATTTGCTTGGTTGAGGATGCAAATCTTCCGAGGTAAACGATTTATAATGCAAAGTGAGAACCAACAATAGGCTCAATATTGCAAGTAAGGGCATGAGATGAAATCACAACTTAATGCCAAAAAAAATTATTTTTCGTAATCTTAGTCTATTTGGTTTGAAAAAGGGATAAACTTGCACCAAATAAGTGCCCTTTCTAGTCCAATTTATGAGTGTGAAAGAGACAAGTTCACTCGGCAATATTTTCACTTTTTGAAAATGAGTTGGAAAAGAGCTTAAATCAAACTCATTTGGGAGTCCTCTAGGTATAGGTAGCATGTTTATGAGTGAGAAATGAGGTTCAACATAAAGTCATGTATTAGCTATAAGGGACTCCCGGTCCTACGAAAAAAATATCTGCATGGGTACCAAATAAGGTAGAGGATCTAATTAGGGTACCCTTGTTTGGTAAGTCTCTACCATTTGATAATGACACTTTTAGTAGCAGATAGAAGGTTATGTGTAGCTATAAAATGGGTTCGTACCTAAGGCATATGAGTGACACTCATAGCACGATGCAAGTGTGCATGATGGAATGGATACCTATCCTATATGCCGGGTAGTGAAAATACATGTCCAAAGTTACGAACGGGCGACATAACACTGAAGATCACCAGAATCCTTGGGTAAAAATACAAAAACCAACTCATTCCACTGTCGTATTAGTCTGTCAGGCCAAAATACTATCCAAAACTATGAAAAGTGGGTAAATTTTTTCTATAAATAGTAAAAAACACCAAATTTACTATACCATTTTTATTTTTTACCCAAATAGTGGATTTTGGACCAAATTACATCTAAACTTCAACTGGTGACTATGGGAGCTATGAGTGATGGAATCGACAACTTTCTGGACCAGGTAATTCCTCTTCCTCTCCTCTTTCTTTTTAGTGGATTAGATTTTGCATTTAAGTTCCAATTTTGAAGTTATTTAGGGCGCAAATTAGAACTTTAGGTGTACGTAGGCTACCGTTCATCAGGTCGTTTATATGCACGAATATACGTGTATGTCTAAAAGACAACCAATGTATACTCATCCCTATATGCAATTGTGAACATTGCAACCCATGTATATGTCCGTAAACATTGTTTTTTAGTGATTGCTAACTCAAAAGATGAATTTTCTCTTGCATAATGGTGTTGGAGTGGAGGGAATGGGAACATGAGGAGGTAGATGTTGTTGTGGAAATAGATCCAGGGGCCCAAATGGCCTTGAAAATATGCAGGTTGTATAAGTTTTGGGCTCTCAAAGGGACGAGGGACCAACTGATATTGCTACAGTTGCTCGTGGATTACTAGGATCCAGATAGTGAGAGATTCAACCTTGATGGGAAGCCATTAAGGATTGAAATTGAGGACATTTATTTCTTGACGGGGTTGTCGTGTCGGGGTGAGGTGGTCAACCTCAAAGCCCAGGGAGCTGGGAGCGGTATGAAAATAGAGGAATACATAGATGCTCAATGCATTGTAGGGAACTAGAAGGTTGGGAGTCAACTCCCCAATCGAGAAATAAACAATCTGATGCAGGAGCATCTCTCCACGTCAGCGAGCCAACCACGTTGAGCGCGTGCATTCAAAGCTGAAGAGAGAGGTGCAGTCGTCATTTAAATCTGAATTGAATGTAATTAAATGTTTAATCTCTTGAGCTGTAGAGTCGTGCCTTTGTGCAGGCGTTAGGTAGATCAGCCTTTAATATGTTTGTATGGCTGAGATCTAGATCCAGATGCGGACTAGACAGCCCATTCATTGCAATTGAATAGGGTAGGTAGGTTGGAGGGAAGAGCTCAAAGAGCCCCCTCAGGTAAAAGAGATTTCATATCTCATTTTGTAGTAGTTGTGAGTTGAGTGAAGTTGTAGTTGAAGAGAATCTGTGAGTAGAGAGCAGAAGAGCGGAGCCGAGACCTTGTTACAGGCCGTGCTCAGGAACACCCTTGTAAAGAGGCATTTTTATTTAATATAAACAGAAGAAGTTTTTCCCGCATGTATTTCTGTGTTATGTGGATGCCTTAGTGTGTTCAGGTTTATGTTGTGAATTCATGTTGTAGATGTATGCTGTAGTTGTGCATTTGCATGAGTGTGTTTTATTTCAGGTGAAGGTCTTTGAAGCTTCACACCAAGAGAGTGTGATAGAACACTGCGGGTTCTGATAGATGTGCACAAAGGATGCACTTCTGAATACTGCGGGTTTAGACAGAGATGTGCTGTGGCACAAGAACTAGAATCAACAACTCAGGGAAGACCTCAAGGTTGCTGAACACCTTGGAGGCAAGGCTGTGTAGGAGAGACATAGTTGCAGACAGAATCACTGAGGATTCTGATAGCTCTGCCAAGTGGGCATTGAGCACATGCACAGGGTGCTGAAGAAGAACTCTGTTGTGAGGTCGGGAAGAAGAAAGAGAATCACTAAGGATTCTGAGAGCTCTGCAAGGTGGGCATTGAGCAGGAGCATAGGGTGCGCAGAAGGAGAGAGGACTGCTGGAAGTTCTGGAAGGACACTCTGCCAGGTGGGCATTGAGCATATGCATAGTGGTGCATTTGGAGGAACTCTGTTGTGAGTTCAGAAAGAGGAAGATAGAATCACTGAGGATTTTGAGAGCTCTTCCAGGTGGGCATTGAGCGGGTGCAAAGGTACACAGAAGGAGACAGAACTGTTGAATGTTCCGGGAGAAGATACTCNATTTGGAGGAACTCTGTTGTGAGTTCAGAAAGAGGAAGATAGAATCACTGAGGATTTTGAGAGCTCTTCCAGGTGGGCATTGAGCGGGTGCAAAGGTACACAGAAGGAGACAGAACTGTTGAATGTTCCGGGAGAAGATACTCTGCCAGGTGGGCATTGAGTAAGTGTGCAGACAGGCAGAAAGGAAAAAGAGAACTCTTTTGAGTTCTGGAATTCAGAGGAAGAATTCACTGAAGGACCTTCACAGGGTTGCTGAACACACTGCAGACTCAGCAAGAGGTTGCTTGAGCAGAGGGATAGCCAGGAGGGAATCCAAGTATTCTCCATCTGTGGGAGAAGGAAGTTGAAGATAAAATCCCTTAGGGGTTTGAGCGATTGAGAAGCTCAGGAGAGACAACGTGGTGTATGCTCGAAGACTCTACAGGAGGTAGAGGTCAAATCTTCAAAGATTTGAAGAAAATCTCAGGAGGAGTCAGCGTCGAGGGGAACGCATGGCGAGAACTCAAGCGAAGGAGTTCACAGAGGAAGAGAAGACAAAGGTCGAGGCCTTTGAGGATTTTCAAATTATTCCAAGTCTGGGATGAAGGATTGCGCAAGCTCAGGAGAGAACAGTAGCCGTCAGATCGACGGAGCAAAGAGATCTGGACCGTCGGTTTTCACGTCCAGAGAGAAGCAGGAGGAGCGCACAGGAAGAACGGGTCTGAACCGTCAGATCTAGAACGAAGTACCTGATAGCCGTTAGATGAGTTGGGAGCTGCACGAGGTTTAGCCTCGTGAACATGAGGGTGAAAGTCTTGACGAGAGACAAGCATAGGGATATTGACACTCAGGGAATCGAAGTTCTCGAGGTCGAGTAAATCGGGACATTTCAAGTCTCGAAACAATGAGATTGGATCAGGGTCGTCCATTAGTTGGGCACATGTGGCAGAGATCCAATTTATCGGGGAAAGTCTCGACAGGAAGACAAATATGGAGTATCGGAGTTCGACGTTTTGCGAACCCCGAGAACAAGATTTCCAGAGCAGCAGAAGTCCCGAAATCGTGAGAAGTGATCAGGACTGTCCATCATAGGAGGATGCATGGAAGAGATCTGGGCACTGGAATCACACAGAGGTGGAAGTTCCATTGTGGGACCTAGCTAACGTCACATCAGGGATCAGGATATCGGGAATCCCGTGGACAGAAAGTCCTTGCAATTCGGAATCGCGAGGTCTGAAACCTCAACAAGGAGGGAAGCGTCATTGAGGGGCCAGCTGTTTGTGTATCGGAGAATCATGATTTGAGGGATCGACAGTCCTGTGGGCAAATGCATTTCAACATTTGAAACCCCGAAGTCCCGATAGGTGGTTTGACTGTGGTCATGTAGAGGGAGGTCATATGGACCCAAAGGTCTAGCCCAGGGGACTAGCGGGAGTTGCCGCATATCGGGATTCGGAGGATCGCAGATCCTGAGGACAAGTGTGCTTCGACACTTGAAAGCCCGAAACCCCGATAAGAGGATATAAGGCTGCGGTCTTTTGAGAGTAGTCATATGGACCAGAGTATATCCAGGAGGGGCTAAGGTTGGAAGGGAACACATCGGCGAATCGAAGTTCGCGAGATCAAGAGGACAGGAGCTCTTGACGTCGGGGATCATGAAACCCTGAAACTCGAAATTGAGTCGGGAGAAGGTCACAGGCGTGTGCAGAGGCCGTGACAGGGAAAAGAGAAGGACCTGTGGATCGGTTTTTCATCAGAGATTCCAGCAGGGAATCAAGAGAGCTAATTCGGCTCAAAGGAGAATGTAGATCAATCCTGTGAGCAGGGTCACGAGGTGTTGTGGTCACTCGCGACTCTNGAGCTCTTGACGTCGGGGATCATGAAACCCTGAAACTCGAAATTGAGTCGGGAGAAGGTCACAGGCGTGTGCAGAGGCCGTGACAGGGAAAAGAGAAGGACCTGTGGATCGGTTTTTCATCAGAGATTCCAGCAGGGAATCAAAAGAGCTAATTCGGCTCAAAGGAGAATGTAGATCAATCCTGTGAGCAGGGGGCGCGAGGTGTTGTGGTCACTCGCGACTCTTACTGCATGAAGTGGTATCAGAGCTCATTTCTTGTCTGTATATTTTAGGCAAGAGAGGAAGAGGTAAAGAGCACTCTGATGCACATCAAGTGGTATCAGAGCTAGAACTTTGTTTGTATATTTCAAGCAGAGAGAAGAGAGAAAAGAAGACAAAGCTCTGAGACTCTGTGGTGATTGTTTGCAGGTAGGCAACAATCAAGAAGGTAGTCAACAGGAATGGAGGATGAAGCTGGTAACACTCTTAGTGCGGAGTGACATCAACAGGTTTGCTAGGGAAGAAGACACGGATAGCGCCATGGTTACTGAAGGCCATAGGCATGCTGGGAAGAAGAGCAAGGTAGAAAAGCTTGCAGAAATGGATAAAGAGCTCTATGAATTAAAGGTAGACATAGAAAAGATCGAATTGAAGATGCGGCAGGATAAGAAGCCGAGATGGGTGTATGAGTGGCCCATGAAGGAGCTGAAATTAAAATGGTCAGTCAAGGAGTTGATGGTCATAAGGTAGCGTAGGTTGTTAAGAGGGTGGTTGAGGTATGTTGAAAACCTCAATGGACCAGAAGAGATGGTTTATGTGTGCGAACCAGAAACTGGGAGAAATCTCAGTGAAATGGGATCGGTTGAAGATCTCAGGAACTGTTAGGAGGGAAGAGAAGAAATTCCAGTTTTCCAGGTGGGAAACAAGTTGAGATCACTGGGGGATCTCACGGACTGTCATGAGGATAGCCAGGGAATTTCACATTGCCAGCTGGGAAATGAAATGAGATCGCTGCGGTATCTCGAAGATTGCCAGGAGGGCAACAAAAGCGTCTCAGATTACCAGGTGGGTAGAGATGAGCATCCGAGAATACCTAAAAGTCTCATGGACTCGGAGGTGAGTTCAATTCAGAAAGGAGTGCTGATGAATATGGGATCAGTTGATCTCATAATCTGCCAGGAGGGCAGCGGAAGCATCCCATATTTCCAGGTGGGCATGGATGAGCAGATGAGACTGTCTGAGAGTCTCATAAACTCATAGGTGAGGTTTGATCAGACTGAGGAGCTGACAGAGAAGGTGAGATTTGATCAGCCTGAGGAGCTAACAGAGCAGATGATCTCGGAGATGAGTTTAGATCAGCAGGTGCAACTGACAGAAGAGGAGGATCTGAAGGATCTTCTGATGATTGGGGGAATTGGAGTATTCCTACCATTTTCCCAGGAGGAGGCAGAAATTGGTGTTGTCGATGTAGCAACAATAAAAGGACAACCAGTTGAGACTGTCAAGGAAGGATTGGATCAGACTTTAAAAACTGCCCAAGAAGAAGCAGGCGAAGAAGAAAATGAGCATTTGGAGGAGTGTCTCAATGCTTTCAGCCAGGAAGCTAAAGAAGCTGTAGCACGGAAGCTAGCAGCAAAGGAAGCCAGAGAGCGAGCAGGCAGATTTATCACTCCATGGGAGATGGAGCTAGAGATGCTGGAGGATTGGCTGAAAAATCCAGAGCCAGCAAGAGAACTGACGGAAGTTGATCTATCAGAGAAGGTGACTGAACAACCAGTTAGTCAAAGGGATACTGCAGAACAGAGGTCTGCAGCAGAGTGGCAACTTGAGGCCAAAAATGAAGATGAAGAGGATGGCTTGGGAGATCATGATGATCTACCCAATTGCAAAAAAAATTTGCAGCTGGGGAGACTGCAAAAATAGTGCCAGCCATTGGAGAAACTGGATGCAGTGATCGAGGAGATCAGAAGGCTGATGTTGAGATCAACAGAAACTGCCAGCGAGGAGAAACTGAGAAGAAAAGAAGAAGCGGCAGTAGCAGTAGCAACAGGATGGAGCGGGTGAATAGCTCCAGAGGATGATTTGGGATCCAGGAGGATTCCCATAGCTGGGATGGGAAGATCATGAGAAGGGGCTCATGAATTTTGCAGCTGAGGAGTATGATGCAGGAGCATCTCTCCACGTCAGCCAGCCAGCCAGCCAACCACGTCGAGTGCGTGCATTCAAGGTTGAAGAGAGAGGCGTGGTCCTCATTTAAATCTGAATTGAATGTAATTAAATGTTTAAGTTGTTGAGCTGTAGAGCCGTGCCTTTGTGCAGGTGTTAGGTAATCGGCCTTTAATATGTTTGTATGGCTGAGATCTAGATCCTGATGCGGACTAGACAGCCCATTCAATGCAATTGAATTGGTTTGGCAGGTTGGAGGGAAGAGATTGAAGAGCCCCCTCAGGTAAAAGAGATTTCATATCTCATTTTGTAGTAGTTGTGAGTTGAGTGGAGTTGTAGTTGAAGAGAATCTGTGAGTAGAGAGTAGAAGAGAGGATCCGAGACCTTGTTACAGGCCGTGCTCAGGAACACCCTTGTAAAGAGGCATTTTTATTTAATATAAACATAAGCAGTTTTTCCCGCATGTATTTCTGTGTTATGTGGATGCCTTGGTGTGTTCTGGTTTATGTTGTGAATTCATCCTATAGATGTATGCTGTAGTTGTGCATTTGCAGGAGTGTGTTTGATTTCAGGTGAAGGTCTTTGAAGCTTCACACCAGGAGAGTGTGACAGAACATTGCGCGTTCTGATAGTCATGCACAGAGGATGCACTTCTGAATACTGTGGGTTCAGACAGAGACGTGATGCGGCACAAGAACTGGAATCAACAACTCAGGGAAGACATCAAGGTTGTTGAACACCTTGGAGGCAAGGCTATGTAGGAGAGACACAGTTGCAGACATAATCACTGAGGATTTTGAGAGCTCTGCCAAGTGGGCATTGAGCACAGGCACAGGGTGATGAAGAAGAACTCTGTTGTGAGTTCGGGAAGAAGAAACAGAATCACTAAGGATTCTTAGAGCTCTTCCAGGTGGGCATTGAGCAGGTGCATAGGGTGCGCAGAAGGAGACAGGACCGCTGGAAGTTCTGGAAGGACACTCTGCCAGGTGGGCATTGAGCATATGCACAGTGGTGCATTTGGAGGAACTCTGCTATGACTTTAGAAAGAGGAAGACAGAATCATTGAGGATTCTAAGAGCTCTGCCAGGTGGGCATTGAGCGGGTGCAAAGGCGCACAGAAGGAGACATAACTGTTGAACGTTCTAGGAGAAGATACTCTGCTCGGTGGGAATTGAGTAAGTGTGCAGACAGACAAAAAGGAAAAAGAGAACTCTTTTGAGTTCTGGAATTCAGAGGAAGAATCCACTGAAGGATCTTCACAGGGTTGGTTAACACCCTGCAGACTCAGCAAGAGGTTGCTTGAGCAGAGGGATAGCCAGGAGGGCATCCAAGTATTCTCCATCTGTGGGAGAAGGAAGTTGAAGATAAAATCCCTTAGGGGTCTGAGCGGTTGAGAAGCTCAGGAGAGACAACGTGGTGTATGATCGAAGACTCTATAGGAGGTAGAGGTCAAATCTTCAAATATTTGAAGAAAATCTCAGGAGGAGTCAGCGTCGAGGGGAACACATGGCGAGAACTCAGGCGAAGGAGTTCACAGAGGAAGAGAAGACAAAGGTCGAGGCCTTTGGGGATTTTGAAATTCTTCCAAGTCTGGGAAGAAGGAGTGCGCAAGCTCAGGAGAGCACAGCAGCCGTCAGATCGATGGAGCAAAGAGATTTGGACCGTTGGTTTTCACGTCCAGAGAGAAATAGGAGGAGTGCACAGGAAGAATGGGTCTGAACCATCAGATCTAGAACGAAGTACCCGACAGCCATCAGATTGGTTGGGAGATGCACAAGGTTTAGCCTCGTGAACAGGAGGGTGAAAGTCCCAACGAGAGACAAGCATCGGGATATCGGTACTCGGGGAATCAGAGTTCTTGAGGTCGAGTAAATTGGGACATTTCAAGTCTCGAAACAACGAGATTGGATCATGGCCATCCATCAGTTGGGGACACATGGAAGAGATCCAAACTATCGGGGAAAGTCCCGACAGGAAGCCAAATACGGAGCATCGGAGTTCGACGTTTCACGAACCCCGAGAACAAGATTTCCGGAGCAGCAGAAGTCCCGAAATCACGATAAGCGATCAGGATCGTCCATCATAGGAGGACGCATCGAAGAGATCTGGGCACTAGAATCACGCAGAGGCGGAAGTTCCATTGTGGGACCTAGCTGATGTCACATCGGGGATCGAGATATCGAGAATCCCGTGGACAAAAAGTCCTTGCAATTCGGAATTGCGAGGTTGGAAACCTCGACAAGGATGGAAGGGCCATTGAGGGGCCAGCTGTCAGTGTATCGGAGAATCGAGATTCGAGGGATCAGCAGTCCCGTGGGAAAATGCATTTCATCATTTGAAACCCCGAAGTCCCGATAGGTGGTTTGACTGTGGTCATGTAGAGGGAGGTCGTATGGACCCAAAGGTATATCCCAGGGGACTAGCGGGAGTTGGAGCGTATAGGGATTCGAAGGATCGCGGATCCTAAGGACAAGTGCGCTTTGGCACTTGAAAGCCCGAAACCCCGATAAGAGGATATAAGGCTGTGGTCTTATGAGAGCGGTCATATGGACCAAAGTATAGCCAGGAGGGGATAAGGTTGGAAGGGAACACATCGGCGAATTGGAGTTTGCGAGATCAAGAGGACATGAGCTCTTGACGTCGGGGATCATGAAACCCCGAAACCCAAAATTGAGTCAGGAGAAGGTCACAGGCGTGTGCAGAGTCCGTGACAGGGAAAAGAAAAGGACCTGCGGATCGGGTTTTCATCAGAGATTCCAACAGGGAATCAGAAGAGATAATTCTGCTCAAAGGAGAATGTAGATCGAACCTGTGAGCAGGGGGCATGAGGTGCTGTAGTCACTTGCGACTCTTACTGCATCACAATCTGAGACTCAAGATTGTTGTCCTCATTTTGACACAGATCACAGGATCAACCTTGTTTCACTAGGTATCGATGCTTCTTATGTTCTACTCGGTAGAGTGATTGAGACCCGTGGTGTACGACTGGTTCACCTCACTACTAGCTAACATGAAGAGCCAACGATGACTTCTTCTACTGGTTGAGACGATAGGACATATCTCTGGATGAATACTCTTATGGAGGGATCGACTTCAGAGGGGACCCTAACATGCCATTAACACTAGGGACTACCTACAGAGACATAGATATGTTAAAGTTTTTTAAATATTTCATTTTTTTGTATTTTTTATAGGAAAAACAATATTTTTGGATTATGTTTAAGTACTAATTAGACATGTATGTGATGTAGATGTAGGTCCATGATGGCCGAACGGACTTCCATGA
>SNQJ01S0103640.1:23954-37482 GCA_010110895.2 Picea sitchensis
ATTTGTATGGATCCATATTGGATTATCCATTTACCTTTTTTATTTGGATAGTTTCTTCACAATTTTGTCTTTTGTGCATTGATGTTAATGACACAATATCAACCTTATACAATATAGGATGAGTGCATCAATCTCATACAATATATTAGTAAATATTATCTTTTTACTGATATTCAATTCACCTTCATAACATTCTATCCAATATTGATAATTCTTGACATTTAAGTCACCTTCATGTCATTATGTCCAATATTGATAATGCTTGACATTCAAGTCACCTTCATAAAATTATGTCCAATAATGACAATGCTTGACATTCAAGTCACCTTCATAATAATATGTCCAATATTGAAAATGTTTCTCAAACCAATTAATCAATGATACTTCACCTATTTATAAAGTTTGACATCATTGACAACCAAATTGCCAACACTCGTGACATGGCATGGAAACCCGACATATGTTTTAATTTTTTATCACCAAACCAAATGTACACAGGCTATAATGGAGAAACCTACGTATACACAAGTTGTCTAATTGTAGGTCGCGTATATGGACAAAAATGTGTATTTATAGATCTGTAGTGAACAAAAAGGGGAAATGAAGTCTGCATAGGGAAATGGAAGGCCATCAAAGAAAGATGCATGGAGTGAGGAAATATTTGATATAATATATGCCCCCTAATGTGTGAGGTTAGAGGATTATCTGCGATGGCCAAAATACATTATAATTCCCAAAAGTGGAGTAATAAAGACTCAACTCGAAGTACTAGTTACTCATGAGAATATTACAATCCATATTGACTTTGTACACATGGCTTCCAGTATGAATTACACTACAGATCCATGTGGATATATATCAAATAGTTGTTCATGTCCATGAATAGGAAATAAAAAGTGGACATATGCCATAGGATTTCATAGTCATGAACAAGACACAGTGGAGTCTAGTCTCAAAATCAACCAAAGATATCTGTATATAATGGAGTACAATATGATCTTCCATGATCACTGAATTAATATAGGTACAGGTCTGATGGAAGAAAAAAATAGATATGGGGTGTTTCTACTATAAATTGGTGGTCTTATACACTATCTGTCGAAGTTGCAAGTATACATTATTTGAATAAAGGAGTTGAATTCAAACCAAATGAGACTTTGTTTGATTATTGATCATTAAGGTGTATCGTTAACAAAGGAGAGACAACCCATAGATAATGAAAGAAGGTGTCAAGGAATTGATTACAGTCAACAAGTGTGAATAATGGTTTTGAGGTCGAACACTTGAAGAATCCATCGATCAGGAGACATTGATGTATTCCAAAGTTTCAATGGCAGGAGAACCTACCACTGATGACTAAGGGCCTCTGGGTACTCATAGGAATATAGATCTCGATTCTAAAATAGATGAGATGAAGTCGATGGAAGAATACCCATTGAAAGGAGAGAATTAAGGGATCTCTCATCATCCAACACGAGGTATAAAGAAACATACTTATGATTAGGAGGATCTCAAACGAATAGGATGTTCACGAACCAATGATCATGTGCGAATCTCACATGTACCAGATGCAATTAGTACACAAAAGAGAACATTTGAATAGTAGCCAATGAAGAAAACTGTCGACAAAGGCGAGAAAAGCAATAAGAGGTATCAACAAAATCTCGATAAGGACTTGAAGTATAACCATTCATCTCGATAAGGACTTGAAGTATAACCATTCATAGGAGTAGACTCTAAGTAATTCCAGCTCATATTCTAAGGTCATGCTAAAACCAAACAATGGATGAAATGGACTCAAGAGCTTGTTCTTTGTTCAAGCATATTGACTACTACCGATAGTGTGAGATAATAAGTTTTTTCTGTTTCTCGCCTTTTTTGGTGGTTTCACAAAACAATGCTATGATACAAGAGAGGAAACAAGTGTCATGAATAAGCAACTAGTTCCAAGAAGTAGAACATACCTATGCTTAATGCAAGTGGGAATGAATGAGCTCTGATGTTGAATTTTATAATTTGACACTCTAGAGGTGGATGGAATCAAGAATACAAAATCCTTGGACACTCTTATTTTTTCATAAAATTAATCAAGAACATATATTTATTTATTTTTCAACCAATATATAAAAAGATAAATATTTTATTTATTTATTTAACTGAAATTTAATTTACATAAGATCAATCCTTGAATATATTCATCTTCAAGCACTATAGAGATAATTAGATACCCAACTCTTTGTTACAAGACCTATCTTGTAGTTCTCAGATCCAACTGAGAAATGAGGAATCCAAGCCTCATAACAAGTCCCAACTTGTTGATCTCAAATCCAACTGAGATGGAATCCAATCCTCATACAAGACCCATCTTGTAAACATGCACCAAACTGATAGAATGAACCTTCATTCAATCCATTATATATAAATATATATAGTTCAACAAATTCAACTACACTTCTTATCACCATTCTTTCTTGTATATATAGTCTTCCAATTGGTCTAAATTGGAAACATTGTGTCTTTTGATATTGAACCATTGTGCCTTTTCATTTAAATGATAATATTAAACTTTAAATGATATCATTTTTCCTTTTTATTCTTTATTCATAATGCTCATGACTTAACTCTCTTTTAATCATGATTGTGTATCGGTTCATGTGTCCTCATGAGTTGATCACACACGTGGATTGACTCATTATATCGTACTCATGTTTATGTTGTGTCCTCAATTCATCAACATATCATATTCGATCTTTCACCTATTCCCTGTATTGTTATGGTGTTAATTCTCTATCAAATTACAGAGATGAAATCCGTATGAGGTGCTTCCTTCAAACCATTTTCATATGACCATAGGTGAAAAACCACAAGCTTATTAATTTAAGTGTTGCCTCTTCTTTACCCCTTATTTCTTTATTCCATACGGCCGCAGGTGGTGACTAGGTGCTAGGCTAAGTGAGTGCTTGATCACTTATCAAAATCAACGATCATGTTTTAATTTCACGATGAGATGGGTAGTTCTCATTTACTTTGTAACTTCATCCTTCGTGATTTCCAGCCTCTGTAACCTTTCAAACTTCCCAAAGCAGATTTCGCTAAAGTGTGTATACATATTTCACTAGTAGATCAGATATTCCATATTTAATATTCCATGAACAGACGATCCTTACTTATCTAGAGGCTTCAATCACAATCGATGATTACAACTTAATCAAGAGTTGAGATGAACGATTATAACTCACTTCGGAACTTCGGTTATTTGTGGCTTCTGGACTCTGGAGTAGCAATTCCTCTAGAGTGATTACCTACCAAATGAGTCATAAATTGGTGGTGGCCACTTGCTGTCAGTTAACACCTCCACTTATGCTATCCTTCCACTATGCTTGATCATTAGTTGAGAATGCTCCCGAAGTAGAGAAACGGTTAGTGTTACTTTGTGATTTATGCTTACTTTATCTTTCCACTGTACTTGATCAATGGTCGAGAATGTTCCCGAATTAGATCAATGGTTAGCATTACTTCATGATTTATGCTTACTCTATCCTTCCACTGTACTTGATAAATGGTTGAGAATTCTCCCAAAGTTATCTTATATCAATGATCAACATTGACTTCATCCTTCGAGGCTTCAAGTGATTTCTCCTTCATAGTCCTTCAATCTTCCGGAGTTCATTTCACCAAAGTAGATTGGACAATTGGATTTTATTTGCACGATGAATGGTTCTCGTTCATTTTGAAACTTCTGGATTTTGGGCATTTGTTGGTGGTGAAACTCCCAAAGTACAAACTCCCAGAGTGACATAACTTACTAAAATCACTTGTTGATGTGGAACTGTCTGAGTGGTTGCCATGTGTCACTTAGATTCGTGACTTATGCATACCTAAAATGCCAACTTCACTTTGACACTTGTCATCATCTAATTGCGCCATGTGTCCTTGCTGATGTGGATCTCCTCATGTGGCACATGTTTTTCTCTTGGATCTAATAGTTGTCCTAACTCCCGAAATGTATCCAGATCAACAACTGAGAGTGACTTCATCCTTCGGTGCTTCGGGTGAATTTACATGTTCTCAACCCATTTTCTCCGAAGTGGTCAGTGCCAAAGTTGACCACTATTCTGACTTCCCCTTGAACTGATGGTCCTATTTTTTCCTGAAATCTACATCAACGGACATGATTTTTTCCTTATTTATGCAGGTTTCCTCTATGATCCAACGATTGGGTTTTCATATGAATTCTGGATGAATGGCTCATGTTGCTTGATATTGTATAAAGGTTTCCCTTGTTCAATAATCTTTTCTCCTCTGGGATTTCTATAGTGCTATCTCTCTTGAGCTTTGATCATAGGATCATTGTTGATCCTATCGTGATCAACAATAATCACGAATTTCTTCAGCCTTAAGGTGATTTTCTTCTATTGATATTTAGTATACTTTTCCTCTTGAGATTAACCTTACTTCTCTTCTACATTCTATTTCCATCATTGACCCTTCATTACACATGGACAGACCTTATTGGCCATCCTGATACTAATGCCAACCATATAACTGTTCATGACTGATTCATGTTTCCATCATAACAATTTATCATGACCGTTGACATCAATGACAACATATCAATGACAATATGTCCAACAATATAACCTTTTTCATTGAGGGAAACACATTGAATTCATACACAAACTCCCCCTGTGATGATGCTTCTCTCCTCTGAATTTACTCTCCCCCTTTGACATCAATGGAAAAGGGTTTCTCCCCTTATGATCAACCTCTCTCTTTCTGTAGGTTGTTGATCAAAATATGAACTTGGGTAACTCCCGTTGCAATCAAGCTCCACCTACCATAACTAAATGACACCCCTTGTCAATCTATTCTTTCTGCCTATGACATTAATGAAAAAGAGTGAGGCTCTGACTATTTTTCTTCCCTTGTGAATTTTACTAATTGCTTATCTTAATCCATTGGGATATTTGTGTTCAAATAAGTAGTATTTTTGATAACAACTTGTATTGATACCCACTTGTAGTGATCAAGTCTTTCAAAACTTAATCTAATTACTTTCTTATTTGATAACCAAAATACTCCTCCTGAGTTTTTACTGACTTTCCTTTGTCAAATAGAACAAGAGTATGAATATTACTGATCGTTTTGATCTGCTTCTTATTCTTCTTTGATATTTCACAGGAATATCAATTGAGGATTGATACAAATTGATTTAATACCAATTTGGTAATCAATTGATCTTTTTTGAATGATACTCCTTGAACTTCTTTTGTACCTTTATTTTTCCTCTTCTCCCCTTTTTTACAAAAATGACAAAAAAATATTTTCTTGCTCCTTTTGAGGTCATGCTCCTCCTAAGGTGATGCACTTGTTTGTCTATTTTTCTTTTGCTTGTATTATACAACTAACCCTACCAATTTTTTTTCTTTTTACCACTAATCTATAGATAGTCAAGATTTTCCATATGTTATTTTTAAAAGCTCTTGGCATGATCCTTTGATTTTATAGAAACCAATTTAAACTTCTTTTTGTATTTTATTTCTTTGGCTAAAAAATTATAATATAATTAGAATTTGATATTGTCCCATATTCTTTTATAGGCACTTCCTTTTCTTGAGCTTGATTTATTTTATATTGAATTTCACATTCTTTAGTTTCCTCAAATTGAGTCTTTAGACTGTTAACCAATTCTTCTGTTTCTTTTAGTAATTATTTTCTTTTATTGTTGTGTGTCATTAGTTCTTCCATCTCTTCTGTTAGATCAACACCTTTGGTTTTCAATATTTTGATCTCTTCTTCTTTGTTTTCTAGCTGAATATTGTGTTCATGCTCTTCATGGTTAGATTGATCTAACTGTTGAAGTAGCAACATCTCTTTCTGTTGAAGTTTCTCCAACTCTTCAAAAGTGCACATAATTGTTTATTGAAGATGGTCAAGAACATACACACGAAATTTAATATGCATATAATTTCTCGGTTCCATACGAATCTCTTCTATTGCAACTGTAACATCAGTCTTAATATTATGTACTTTTTCTTTAGTGATTACTGAGGTATGCCTCAATTCATTGATGAGGTTGTATTCTTTATTTATGACTGGGGATTGAATTAAATCATTCATTTCATTCTGATTAGAAATGTCTTTCAATGTATTATGTTCTTCAATCTGATTGCAATTTTCCTTTTCTTTATCTTGTTCCTTATCTTGATAGGATTTATCTTCTTCTTGTGTTTCATTATGATAACTATTTTCTAGGTGGAGCCATAATTCTTTAGCAAATTTGTAGTATCTCATATTTTCTTTTACTTGGTCTGAAAATCCATCATGGATTGCTTTTAAGGCTAAATAATTATTTCTCCTTACTTCCTTTGCAGTTTTGGTTTTTCTCTTTGAAGCAGTTAAGTGTTAGGGCTTACTTACTACCGAATCCCAAACTCCATATCCTCTTGACTTTAGATATCTTTTCATTTTTTCCCTCCATGATGAATAATCTGTTCCATCAAATAAGGGAGCTTCATTTGTGGAGATAGCAATTTGTCCACCCATTTCTTCAGAATCTACCTTCCAGTATTTAAACTATGCTAAAGGCACCTGCTCTAATAGCAATTGTTGAAATGCACACTTGACACTAAGAAGGGGGGGTGAATTGGTGTGACAAAACTTTGGACAATTTTCAATTTTTCATAAATTAACTAAAAAACATATATTTATTTCATTTTCTCAACCAATATATAAAAGAATAAATATTTTATTTATTTATTTAACTTGAATGAATACATAAGATCAATCTTTGAATATCTTCATATTCAAGCAACTATGAGAGACCCAACTCTCTGTTACAAGACCCAGCTTGTAGTTCTCAAATCCAACTGAGAAATGAGGAATCCAACCCTCATAACAAATCCAAGCTTGTTGATCTCAAATCCAACTTAGATGTGAGGAATCCAATCCTCATACAAGACCCATCTTGTAAACATGCACCAAACTGATAGAATGAACCTTCATTCAATCCATTATATATAAATATATATACTTCAACAAATTCAACTACACTTCTTCTCACCATTCTTTCTTGTTTATATAGTCTTCTAAATGGTGTGAATTTGAAACATTGTGTCTTTTATATTGAACCATTGTACCTTTTCATTTAAATGATAATATTAAACTTAAAAAATATCATTTTTCGTTTTTATTCTTTATTCATAATGCTTATGATTTAACTCTCTTTTAATCATGACTATGTATCGATTCATTTGTCCTCATGAGTTGATCATAGACATGGATCGACTCATTATATTGTACTCATGCTTCTGTTGTGTCCTCAATTCATCAACATATCATATTCAATCTTTCACCTATTCCCTGTATTGCTATGGTGTTAATTATATGTTGAATTAGAGAGTTGAAATCTGTATGAGGTGCTTTCTTCAAACCATTTTTATATGACCATAGGCGCAGAACCACGAGTTTATTAATTTAAGTGTTGCCTCTTCTTTTACCCTTATTTATTTATTCCATACGACCGCAGGTGGTGACCAGGCGCTAGGTCAAGCAAGTGCTTGATCACTTATCAAAATCAACGACCACGTTTTAATGTCACAATGAGATGGACGGTTCTCATTTACTTCGAAACTTCATCCTTCATGAATTCCAACTTCTATAACCTTTCAAATCTCCCGAAGTAGATTTCTCTGAAGTGCGTATACGGATTTCACTAGTAGATCATATGTTCCATATTTAATGTTTTGTGAATGCACAATCCTTACTTATCTAGAGGCTTCAATCACAATTGACGATTATGATTTAATCAAGAGTTGAGATGAACAGTTCTCACTCACTTCAGAACTTCAACTATTTGTGGCTTCTAGACTCTGGAGTAGCAATTCCTCCAGAGTGATTACCTACTGAATAAGTCATAAAGCGGTGGTGACCGCTTGTTGTCAGTTAACACTTCCACTTACACTATCCTTCCACTATGCTTGATCATCAGTTGAGAATTCTACCGAAGTAGATCAACGATTAATGTTACTTCACAATTTATGCTTACTCTATCTTTCCATTGTACTTGATCAATGGTCTAGAATGCTCCCGAATTAGATCATCTATTAGCATTACTTTGTGATTTACGCTTACTCTATCCTTCCACTGCACTTTATAAACGGTCGAGAATGCTCCTGAAGTTATCTTAAATCAACGATCAACGTTGATGTCATCCTTCAATGCTTTGGGGGATTTCTCCTTCGCAGACCTTCAATCTTCCAGAGTTCATTTATCTGAAGTAGATTGGTCAATTGGATTTTATTTGCATGATGAACTGTTCTTGTTAATTTTCGAACTTCGGGACTTCAGACATTTTATGGTGGTGAAAATCCTGAAGTAAAATCTCTCAGAGTGACATAACTTGATGACGTCACTTTTTGATGTGGAACTGACTGAGTGGCTACCATGTGTAACTTAGATTTGTGACTTACACATACCTGAAATGCCAACTGCACTTTGACACTTGTCATCATATGATTGCGCCACGTGTCCTTTCTGAAATAGTCTTGATGATGTGAATCTCCTCATAAGGCACATGTTATTCTCCTAGATCTAACGGATGTCCTAACTCCATAAATGTATCTCAGATCGACGGCTGAGAGTGACTTTGTCCTTCGTCGCTTCGGGTGAATTTACATGTTCTCAACCCATTTTTGCCGAAGTGGTCAGCGCCAAAGTTGACCACTATTTTGATCCAATGATCATCATGTATTGTACATATACAATGGTCCTCTTTTACTTCGAGACTTCGGGGCTCTGGCCTTTGTCTTTGCTTATCATATCCTTCCACTTTATATAGATTGGACAATCAATATGACTCCTGAAATATTTCTCAGATCGGACAACTCATGTCCTCTTTAGAAAATTTGTGGATTACACTATCCTTCAACTTTACTCAATCCAATGATCAATATATTATGCGAAGTGTTCCTTGGATCAGACGACTCATGTCCACTTCGGTACTTCAGCCTTCGGGTAATATTACCTGTTCTGGGCTTCTTTTCTCCAGAGTAGTAAACAACGGGCTTGAATGTTTTTCGACTCATCTTTAATCCAACGACTAAGATATCTTCTGAAGCTCTTGATTCAGATCTGTCAGTTGAGATCTAATTCTTCTGACTTCCCCTCAATCTGACGGTCCTATTTTGTCCTGAAATATACATCTACGAACAATATTATTTTCCTTCTTTACATAGGTTTCCTCTATGATCCAATGGTCGGGTTTGCATCCGAATTATGGATGAATGGCTCCCATTTCTTGATATTTTATAAAGTTTTCCCTTCGTCAGTAAGATTTTCTCTTGTGGGATTTCTACAGCGCTATCTCTCTTGAGATTTGATCATAGGATCATTGTTGATCCTATTGTGATCAACAATAATCACAAATTGCTTTAGCCTTATGGTGATTTTATTCTGTTGATCTTTAATATAATTTTCCTCCTGAGATTAACCTTGCTTCTCTGCTGCATTCTCTTTCCATAATTGACCCTTCATTACACATGGACATACCTTATTATCCATCTTGACACTAATGCCAGTTGTATAACTGTTCATGACTGATTCATGTTGACATTATAACAAATTATCATGATTGTTGACATCAATGACAACATATGAATGACAATATGTCCAACAATGGAAACTTGGGGGGATGTTTCCTCTACGGGTAAAGGGTGCCAAGATGAAAAGGATATATGAAATGCACTTCTTGGCTAATACTGAGAATTTTTGGGGCAAGAGGCTTATAACGAGAAAGAGGGAGCCAGAAATAGGCTAAAAAATGAAAGCATGATAATGGGATCTGATTACAACTTAACTAAACAAGTGTCCTTTTTCGTAGATGTTAGTCCCCTAGGCCTGAAAAAGTATAAAATAATACCCAGGAGAACTCTTCTAGTCAATGGTGAATAGAGTATACCTTTTTTGTAAGTAGTCTATTTGGTCTAGAAAATGGTTAAACTTATATTAAAATATATGTCCTTTCAAAACAATTTAACGAGTTTGAAAGAGACAAGTTCACTCGTCAATATTTTCATTTTTTTGGGAGTCGAAAAAGAGCTTAACCAAGACTCTGAAATTACAATATGTACAGAGGACCACATAGCCTTTCGAATTATGCATAGTGGTTCCCTAGGTAGATCTCATTGCTAGGACCAGGTGAAGGGATTTTTTGGTAATCAACTTGTAAAGTTTATAGTTTCAGAAGAGGTTGAAAATCCAAAATAATAGCTTCAATGATAGTCGCATCTAAAGGAAACTCGACATCCATGAAACTAGGTCTCGAAAGTTCACAAATATTAGGGCTCGAGGTCTCACAAAAAAAAATATCAAACTTAATAGGAAACACTAGATTACTCAGGCCCACAGGGGTAGGCCATGGCTTCCGTGTAGGTATTCTGTTGAAAGCCAACAACTCATTAGTAGCTGACAAAATACTAGGAGAACCCAAAACTTGCGAAGCTGAGGAGGATAAAATACTCGCATAACATCCTTCATATACAATATATCGTAGAACACCATTATATGGAAGGGTGGAGAATAAGGAAGGCAAGGATCTACAAGATCATTCCAATCAAAGGAAACCATCCTAGGACTTGGAGGGAGCGTACTCAGAGAGAGTGGAATGATCCCTTGTTTAGAAGGTATAAAACTAGAAATGATAAGGACATGGTCGAAAGATGCATCACCCCCCAAAAGAAGAGTGGGATTGGCCAAAGATTGCATCAGAAATGTCACATCCTTAGACTTGTCACTCTCCAAGAGAAGAGTTGGATTGATCGAAGATTTCATAGACATGACCACTTATTCAACCGTTGGTTGAATATGATGCAAGACAACATGGTCAAGAGACTCATCACTCCCTAAAACATGAGTTGTTTTGGCTGAAGATTGCATCGAAATGACTGTTGGTTGAACAAGATGCAAGTCAACATGGTCAAAAGACACATCACCCCTAAAACAAGAGTGGTGTCATCCAAATATTGCATTGGCATGATTGATGTGTCAACCAAAGAAGAATTATATTGTTGGGAAACCAAATATGACATAGAACCCGAAGGGACATGAGACAAGGATCATGCTTCTTGTACCACCACAATAGTAGGGAACAAACGAGTTAGGTGATCTCCTTTGCAAAATCTACAAAGGAACTAAGGATTACATCCTATATGTCTAGGATTCTCAATCATATCAATTCCCCCAAAATGACTTGCAGTGGCCACTGACATGCTGACAACATGACTTGAAGAGGCTAGTAGCAGATCTCTAACATGACTTGTAGAGGTTGGTGATGTTTGTTTAGTGACTAGAGCTGTGCCCCCAACATGACTTGCAATGATTGGCTACTTGCCCCTAGCATGAATTGCAGAGGCCGGTGACAAGTCTCCAACATGAATTGCAGAGGTTGGTGACAGGTCTCCAACATGACTTGCAGAGGTTGGTGACTTAATGCTAGTATGACTCGCAGTGACTAGACTTGTGCTTCTAGCATGACTTGTAGCGGCTGGTTGTGACATCAGAGACCATGCTCCCAGGAAAGACTAGTTTTGAGAGATCGCAAGCCAAAAATGGTTCTGATACACACCATGGCCCTTCTCGGCAGGATAATATCCTCCTTTCCTAACTGATTCATAAAGGGTTGTAAGGGCATCATCACCAAGGAAGTTGCTTGCGAGGAGAAAGCGACATGACATGGGTTACTCATGTGAGGATATATGTTACCCCAGAAAAAGGATATATGTTACCCTAGACACATTATTTTTGTCACCCTTATGATCGTTAATGATTTAAACCTATATGTTGCCTTCATAGGGGTCAGTGGCCTGAATTCTTGAAGAAAAAAGGGAGAAGAACTTTTACTTAGAGAAGAAGTTGTATTTTCCTTTGTAAAAACCCTATTAAGGAAGATTTTTGTAGGTTTCACTATACACAGCGTGCGGAAATGCCTAATTTCCACACCTTGATCTATAACTAGGTTGCAGAGTTTCCACAGGTTTCTCTATAGCTAGGGTGCAGAAATTATTGTACGTGGGAAAAACGAGCGTCTTCTTTATGATTCTAGAAGGAGAAGCTTCTATGGTGAGGTGGCCTCCGAACGATTTGGATCTTACTCGCTTTCATGATTTAGTGGGATCATCCTAACCTCCTCACCTTATCCTCTTCATATTATAAGAGGAGAGGAGATCTAATGAAGAAATTTAGATTGACTTGTTATTGAGTTTTGTAGCTTGGAGTTTTTGGAGCTTGTATGTTGGCTTTGAGCTTTGCTTTGTCAAGATAGATTATGAGTAGCTATCAAATACATGGTATCAGAATCCATGGAGCAATAAGTGTGTGGGAAGCAAGGAACTGTTGGAAGGAACCTGACAACATCAAGGCATCTGGTTGTATCTTTCTTCCACATTCTTTAATAGATATATACTTTTCTTTCCTATATGAATGTTATTTGTTCATATTGTATGATTCCTTGATCACGTACATATTTTCATATCAAATAGACTCTGTGATTTTTGTCTTCGTTGGCTTGTGTTTATTTTCATATATTTATCTATAAGCCTCATGACGAAGCTTGGATTGCATTGGCAAAGTTGGATCTTCGATATTTAAAAGGTATGTTCTAGATCCATTTCTCATTTGATAATTGAAGTCTAAGGAAAGAGTAGTGCGCTGTCTTGTTTTTTTCTAGTTTTGTAGTGAATCTAGGGGGGTTGATTTGTGTCTTCACTTAACGATTAGCCTGATAAAAAAATTGGCAACCGATAACAAAATTATCCCTTTCGAGTTGATTCTGGGCCAAATACCTTGCTCTTGCACATGGATCGGATTGTCGAATGTTTCTCCAGGCATCATTGTTATAATTGGTAACTTTAATAGCCTATCTCTCTAGGGTCTTTACACGAGGTGACTATGGAGGGGAAAGTCTTCACGGTACCTGGAATCGACGTTGGCCAAACTCACTCGGGCTCCTTGGAGGGTATACCCATGATTATGTGTGGGAGCTTGCACCAGGGTGTAAGTCCGTTAACCAGGTCGTCAACGTAAATTTTCCAGCTGCTCTATCTCATCCCCTTCTTACATTGTTCCCGTGACGTTGGAATTCTTCACCAACTAGTTCGTTCATCGTAAGAAGGTTTTGTTTGCTTGTTAGCTTACTAGATTTTTATCATGTGTTATTTGTTTTCCCTAGAAGACTCTAGGTTGGATTTTTATTTAATGGCGTCAGTTCCCAGAATGACCAATGAGGGAACCCCTTTTCCAGGGGAACCTTTTGTTTTTCCTTCTTATGGAAACATTGGTCCTCCTCATATCACTACTTTGAGCCTTCCAAGTCTCACAATTGGATTACCGGTATGGTTGTTTTCCACTCAAGTAATTTTGAATGCAACTAGTGCTTCGCTTGTAAGAACTTCCCCCCAAGAACATCAACCTCATGTTGATCCTTCACCTTCTTCACCAGTAAGATCTTCTTCACCTTCTCCAATTGCAAGGT
>SNQJ01S0103640.1:38864-49596 GCA_010110895.2 Picea sitchensis
TATAGAGAAAGGTGTGGAAATCAGGCATTTCCGCACCCTATGTATATTGCAACCTGCGGAAATCTTCCTTAATAGGGTTTTTACAAAGGAAAATACAACTTCTTCTCTCAGTAAAAGTTCTTCTCCCTTCTTTCTTCAGGAATTCAGGCCACTGACCCCTCTGAAGGCAACATATAAGTTTACATCATTAACGGTCATAGGGATGACGAAAATAACGGGTAACAATCAGCTGCAAGGAGGAAAGTTCTAGTTCAGTGGGAAGAATATCCTCTTGGCCATATATGAGATAAAATGGAGTAAAGCTTGTCCTTGCTTTAGTGGTTGTAAGGTCTGCCCAAAGAGCGTAAGTGAGAAGTGTGTGCCACTAACAAGGTTTGTCTTCTATGATTCTCTTTATGATCCTAACCAGATTCTTGTTAGTGGACTCTTCTTTCCCATTTCCATGAGGGTAATAAACAGATGAACTAAAATGTTTGATACCTAATTTAGCCAGAAATTGGGTCTGTTTTGCAGAAATGAAGGTCGGGCCATTGTCTGTAATGATCTCTAATGAGATGTTGAATCTGGAAAAAATATTAGATTCTAGGAAAGAAGTTACCTGCTCATCATGTGCGTGTCTAAGAGGGATAACCTCAGTCCACTTAGTAAAGTAATCAGTGGCTGTCAAAATAAAGATATGCCTTGTAGAATATGGAGGATTGATAGGACCAATAAAATCTAGACCCCATTTAGAAAAAGGGAAATCCAGGAGGACAGGTTGTAAAGGCATGGCAGAAAGGAGTTCTTTCCCAACAATTTTTTGGCATTTATCACAAGATATTTCAAATTTATATGAATTGTGTAATATCAAAGGCCAATAGTAACCATTTCTTATGATCTTAAAAGTAGTATCCTTAGCAGAAAAATGGCCATCGATGTGAATGAAAAAAGTTGATGATCCATGGATTTCGTGTAAAAATTTATGTTCTTCCTCATCATTTATACATCGAAGTAACAAACCATCAGCAGACCTCCTAAACAAAAGGTCTCCTAAAATGATATACTTGGAAGCTTCAAGGCAAAGTCTCCTTCTCTGGTGGGGATCCAACCCATTTGGATGTTGAATTTTTTATGGTTGCTCAAACACATGTAATTTATTTTCAATTTAGCATGAACTTGAACCATAAACAATGTAGCAATACAATAGCTGTAGTAAACAAATATCACAAGAAGAATAACCATGCACAAGACACCATAAATTTATCTTGGGAAAACCCTTCTCAAACAAGGGAAAAAAACCCAACAATCCTTTGCTATAAATTCAAGAGAAGATAACCCTCTCATTATAAAACCTAGCACACACAATAGAGTTCTCTATGACCAAGAAATAAAGCACATATAAAAAGAGTGCCCTAAATTACAGCTCTCCAAGTTTAGTCTATGCATTCTGAGTGAATGAGATGATATGATCCACAATGGGGATCATTCACTAATAAATACAAGTCATAACACATGAATAGATGTGCCTCTTCATTGGCACAATAGGGCCAACTTGTACAACTCAAAAATACAATTTATAATTACATAATATATAAATGCCTTTTCACAATGGGGCCCACTTGTACCATTCACAATACAAAATAGGGTTTTACAATAATCTTACTCTTAGATAATATAGCAAAGGATCTCACGAACATCCTCTAGTGCTATGTCATTAGGGGAAAGTCCACATGTGCTCATCCACAAGGGAGAATAATCTCAACAGATCAACTCAACTAAATCCATAGGAGTAGGATCTGGAGAGCCATATCAAGTCAACTCAACTAAGTCCATAGGAGTATGATAGGAGACCATCTCAAGTCATATCAACTTATTCCAGAGGAGCATGACAAGAGACCAACACAAGTCATATCAACTCAGTCCAGAGGAGTACGAATCACCTATCACATAGGCGTTCTCACATATCATCTCAACTCAGTCCAGAGGATTTTGATCTGGAGAATGTCTCATGAAGCTACAATCATCAACACTCCCTCTCAGATAGGGAGGAATTCTCCACCAGGCCAAGTCTCTCACAGAAGTACTCGAACTGCGTCCTAGCAAGCGGTTTGGTGAAGACATTTGCAACTTGCTCGTGTGTAGAAAGGTATTTCACATGTACTTCTTTCCTCTGCACCATATCTTTGTTGTAATGGTTTTTTATCTTGATGTATTTCGATTTATCGTCAAACACAATATTCTGCAGGAAGCTTCACACAACTTTGTTTATGCATATTGAATAGCAGGTGAATCCATATCATGTTCAAATAAATCTGCAAGGATTTTTTGAAGCCACACTGCTTTGTGGACCTCCACACATAATGCAATGTACTTTTCTTCTAGGGTACTCAAAGACACATAAGTTTGTTTCATGCTACACCAAGAAACCATGGTAGATCCCAAAGTGAAACAACAAGCGAAGAGGTACTTTCTTCTGGGTCTACTACGCTCCACACTTGATGCATCAACATATCCTACAATCTCATGTCTATACAAGAGGCATATCTCAGTACATAACCAATTGTGCCTAAGTAAATATCTTAACACATGCTTTGTTGCTATCTAGTGTCACTGTCTCGACTAAATCATGGCGGTAAAGAGTACATACACTAGAATATATAGTAGGATCTGGCGTCATGAATACATCAATGATCAATCATCTATCGGTATGACGATGTGGATCAATCTTCCTTCGAAGAGTCGTTCATTTTCTTTAGATTCATCACCGCCATCCGGTTAGCAGCCATGGGATTTCTGGGTGTCATCTGAACTTCTTCAATATATGAGCGTGTATTTTCTAACTCATATAATTTCCTTCAGTCCAGGGAAGCTAATGCACACTAGTATTCAACAATAAGGATTTATGAATCAGGTGAGGAATAAGTCATCAACATATAGGACCAAAATTGGGAACTCATCACCAACAATGTTTTAGTATAGTTTGGGATCAACAACACTCTTAATGAATCCCAAACTCATCAAGTATCCATCAATCTTCTCATACACCTTGCAGAGGTGCCTATTTTAGTCCATACGATGCTTTCTTCCAACACACATGAGACTCTTCTCATGTATCATGAATCCATATAGGCTTTCGATGTAAACTTCTTCCTCAATTTCTCCATTGAAAGGGATGCTTCACATCCATCTGTTGATGTAGTCTCAACCCATGGTTGACAAGGGAAAATAATCATCACCGGATGGAAGTGTATTGGAAGCGAGGGAGCAAATGTCTCCCTCGCCCAATCCCATTCCCTCCACGGCAGAGAGAATCCTCTAGCCACAAATGTATATTTGTACTTCTAGAGCACTTCCATCGGTGCATGTTTGATCTTATGAACCCATTGAGTCACTACAGGACTTCATGATTCGGAACAATATCCCACATATTATTCTTCATGATGGAACCCACACATCATTCTTCATGATGGAATGATACTCTTCGATCATTGCATCTTGCCAAACCTACTGACCTGTTGTTTCTCCATGACAAGAAGGCTCAATATCAATGATGTGGCTCATAACTAAAACATAGCTCAAAAATCTATGTAGTCTCTCTTCCATATGCAAGATATCATAAAGAAACCTTTTTTCTTCTAGATTTACTTTCTTCTTAAATAGTTTTACTCCCTTTGAGTTAAGTGACTCCCTCTAAAGTCTGAAGGATAAAAATCTATCCTAGAGGAAGTTGTGACATCATCATTTTCCTATGTTTCTATCCTGAAGACATCCCATGCCTTCTCAGGTCCTCTACTGCCTCTACAATACTTTACTAAGCAAGGAGAAATATGGGCTCTGAAACCAAAGATCATGGCCCTTCAATAATGAAATAAGAAACATGGCCTCTCGTACTAGGATAATAACCAATATGGTCTCTCATAGGGATAGCAACCAAAATGGCCTCATGAACTAAGAATAATAACCAACCAAGAAAAAATGGACTCCCATACCAAGGATAATGGTCCAAGTCATTAGGGATCCCATACCAGGGATAATACCCTTCATTATAAAATGAAAGCTACTACAAAGTAATGATGAAATCAAATAAGGAATGTAGTACAAAACTTACCTTAGTCTACAATCACGCTCAATCTTGTTATTGGTCCTCCTGAGAACTATGAGATAGAGAAGAACTCCTCGTCGTTCTTGCTTGTATTCCTTGACTTCTTTTGAGGTGGCTTTTGATCAACATATTGCTTTCCTTTCTTCCACAAAGGACAATGATTTACATAGTGACACGGGCTTGATCATAATGGGAACCTTTCACATCACTAGCTTCAAATATGGTCTCCTCGATATCCACTAAAGCTTGAATAAGGTGCACGTGTAGCACACAATCAAAATTCATGCCAAGGATAATTCTTGAAACAAGTTTTTCAGAAATTTATTTAACAATAAAAATGTCTTCAAACTAAGATTTAGAACTTTAACAATAAAAATGTCTTCAAAATAAGATTTAGAACTTGGCTAGTATAATTCTTGTATCAAGCTTGAAATTTGTGCCTAAGATAGATCTCAAGATTGACCTAGTTTCTCCTCAATCTTCGATTGGGTATACAAAATATGGCTCCAAACGTTTCCCTCAAACTTCGCATGAAGTATGCCTATAATTTGCTTCAAAAAAGAGGGACCTCAACTCAGGTCTGGAACTCGCCAAGGTTACTTCTGAAAGACAACCCTTAAATTCTATAGTTTTGTGCCAAGAAGAGAATTCATTGACTTCTGAAATTTTCTCTAAAAGATAGCCTTAATTATGCCACAGAATAGGCCTCGGAACAAACCTTGAAATATTCCATATCACTTGTTCAAAAAATAGCCTCAGAACATGCCCAAATGTTGTCACAAAACTGTGTTTAGATCTGCTTCAAAAAATTTCATAAGGACTGACCTCAGATCCACTCAGTGCTTCCACAGATCTATCATAAATTCGTCCTTCAAGATACCTCATAGCCTGCCTTAGATCTCCCTCAAAATTTGGTCTGCAATTTTGTTAGGGTTCTGTTTTAAGTCTGTGGTTAGGGCTCCTTCTAGTTGAGGCATCCCTAGAGGGCCTTCTCCATGTTGTGGTCTCCGTTTTAAGACCCTAATCAAGGCTCGTCCAAGGATAATAGGCATGCGACCATTCTTAAACTTCACCACCTAGGTTAAGAAAAGGTTCGGCCCTTTCCTTACACCAATGGCAGGGGTCTAGTAGCCCTTAAAATTCTATGGCCTGCCTTCATTGACTGTGGAATAGGTCATCTTCAAGAACACTGCTCTGATACCATGTTGATTTTTTTATGGTTGCTCAAACACATGTAGTTTATTTTCAATTTAGCATGAACTTGAACCATAAACAATGCAACAATACAATAGTTGCAGTAAACCAATATCACAAGAAGAATAACCATGCACAAGACACTAGAAATTTATCTTGGGAAAACCCTTCTCAAACAAGGGAAAAAACCCACCAATCCTTTGTTATAAAGTCAAGAGAAGATAACCCTCTCACTGGAAAACCTAGCACACACAATAGGGTGCTCTATGACCAAGAAAGATAGCGCATAGAAGAAGAGTGCACTAAATTGCAACTCTCCAAGTTCAATCTATGCATTGTGAGTGAATGAGATGATATGATCCACAATGGGGATCATTCACTAATAAATACAAGTCATAACACATGAATAGATGTGTCTCTTCATTGGCACAATAGGGCTAACTTGTACAGATCAAAAATACAATTTATAATTACATAATATATAGATGTCTTTTTACACTAGGACTGCCTTGTACCCTTCACATGTAATATCCCCACTTTGAGACATCATTATATTACAGAGTGTTATAATGACCAGAGTTGTCAAATGGAGGTTATAGCGAGTACAAGGGATATTGACAGGTATTTTGGGGTCTAGTTGTCAAATGGGAGGTTATAGCTATACAAGGGATATTGATGTGTATTTTGGGGGTCTAGCTCATGATTTTGGGAATCAATTAATTCTACCATCTTATTTCATCATTATGATCCATTCTCACATCGTACTTTGGTTTTGGTTCCATTGCAGTATCTCCCATCATTCCATGATTTTGAGTTATTTGGGCTATAGGTTAATTAAATTCACTAAGGAGGTCATATTGGGCATAATACTTGGAGGAACCTCAGTGTAATAGCTCATTGAATCGTGAGGAGCAACAACACTCACAACATAGGGATGATGAGAAGTGACTTTCAAGATTTAGGGAAGCCACAAATGAGAGATAAGGTACTCTCGTGAGGTAAATGGTTAATTATTAATTAATAATTAATAAAGTAAAAGTCATTTTGAGGACAAGGTGAGCAGAAGGATAAAAGAGAGACAAGAGCCTCTATTCTCTCATTCACGCTTGTTTATCATTTTGATATATGGCTTCTCTAGTGAGCCCATGCACTTGGGGTTTTGAGGGTTTTGACTTAACAAACCCTAGAGATCATCTCTGTGGTGAAAGATCCCACCCAACATAGTCCTAGATTGGTCACAGAGGTGAAAGATCCCTCCATCACCCTACATCATATCTACTCTGGTCTCGTGGAGGTTTTCTACACGCTATAAAGTCTGTAGAGAGATTGGGTGCAACTGGGATTTCCACAGAGGGGTGCACCACCCTTGAGGGATATTAGCTTGATCTGTGTAAGCAAGAGGAGAAGGATTTCCTTTGAGGAAAAGGATTGGTATTCTTTAGGGCCTAGGGTGCCTTCTTTATCCTCTTCCAGAGGGTTTTTTCTCTGTCATATTATTTATTGGTGCTCAAAATAGGTTTAGAGAGAGGAGGGCACACCACAGATTGAGGATCTAGTCATTTGGTTTGTCAGATATTCCTCATTCAGCCCGAGAGTTTACCAGAGGGTTTCCAGCAATGACCTACATTTTGGAACCCCTTCAAGGGTTACGGCCATTCCTGGAGGCCTAATTCAGCTCAGCCATCCAGAGGGCTAGTCAAATAGAGGGGGAATACATCTTCACTGGCTTAATTTTGACTTCACCTGGTTTAGCCTTGGGTCCGACCCACACTCCATCCATTTTCAGAGGTTTGAGGCTTCCTGAATCTAGGTCAAATCTTTGGGTGCATTTATCTTTCCAAGAGGGTGCAACTTCTATCCAAATTTCTGCATTGGTTTAGCACTGCAGGGTAGGATCTACCATATTTATCTATTGTGGTCATGTGGCCTTTGGAGGCTTGTACCCTCTCTTATTTATCTTTCTTAGGTATCATCTTCATTTTGATATTAGCTCTAGCTATATTGTACCACCATGTGATCCATTCTATCAAGGTCTTCTTTCATTATGAATAATATCAACTCGTGCATTTTAATTATTCCATGTGTTGTTGATGTTGAATCTTGATGAGGTATGTTCCATTGATAAATCTATTTGATTATTAAGGTAAACACACATAGAAACCATCAGCATAAACCCTAGTACAACATAAAAGACCAAATCAACAAAGTATTTGATCTAAATGGCACATCCATAAAATAGTTAAAAAATCATGAAAAACTAAATGTTCTTGGCACCTTGGCTTAGGGACATTGGCATCACAATACAAAATAGGGTTTACAATAATATTACTCTTAGAAAATATAACAAAGGGGATCTCAAAAAAATCATCTAGTGCTCTACCACTAGGGGACAAGTCCACATGTTCTCATCCACAAGGGACAACACTCTCAACAAATCAACTCAACTAAATCCATAAAAGTACGAACTGGAGAGCCATCTCAAGTCGACTCAACTAATTCCATTTGAGTATTACATGAGACCATCTCAAGTCAACTCACTCAGTCCAGGGGAGCACAACAAGAGACCAACACAAGTCATCTCAACTCAGTCCAGAGGAGGAATGCATCACCTATATCACATATGTGTTCTCACATATCATATCAACTAAGTCCAGAGGAGTACCGACTGAGAATGTCTCATGAAGTTGCAATCATCAATGCTGGACACTTTGATACTGCAAATAATACACCCGATTTTTATACCAAGGATGATTAGATAGAGAGAGATTTGATTTTCAATATAAAATAGTGTTGGAAGAGAGCTATATTTTTCATCAATTTATTCACTAGTTTCAACATACTAATCTAAGTGAAGGGCTAAGTCTCATCCCTTGATTGTCTTCTAAGTCATGATCATCAACAATGTTCTCAATTTCCTATAAAGCCATTGTGAAAGTTTTCCTGAAAGATAATTTTATGAAAGTAGAAACTTGATAGCAGGTAAAGGAAATTTTACCTGCATATGTTTTCCAAAATTAAATGGAGAAATTTTTCTAGATCCTTGACAAGAGAAAAATCATGTTTCTCAACATAAGAGTACTTGATCTCATAATATGGAAAACTTTGAATCATGTAGGATGCGTGTTTTCATTGTTTTGGTCATCCCATTGTAAGAGGATAGTATAAATTGCTTCCTCTATGGCATTGGTATATATGATAATGTCTTTCTCAAAATTCGGTTTCACCAAAACCAACGCAGAACTAATCGCCGCCTGAACCAGTGAAAAAATGATTGCTTTCTTAATCCTAAGGAAAGAATTCTTGACATCACATATCCAAGAAAAAGAACGATCTTTCTTCATAAGATTATAGATTGGTTTAACCATGACAACAAAATCAAGAACAAATCTACGAACAAAATTAATAATTCCCATGAAAGCTTGAACTTATTTCTTGGAGGTGGGGGCAAGGAGGTTTAGAATGGAAGTAATCCTCTCGGGATCTATGCTTATCCTTGAATCAGAAATAATATGACCAAGGAGATTTCCCTTCGTGACATCGAAAATAGATTTGGAAGGATTTAAAGAAATGCCAAATTTTTAGCAGTGCATGAGGACTTTTCTAAGATGACCAAAATGATCCAACCGATTTTTAGAATACACAGTCAAATCATCAAGATAAACTTGGATAATATTACCGATTAGATTGTCAAAAGAAATTTGCATAGCTCTTTTAAAAATAACACCTGCATTAGATAATCCAAAATGCATGCATTCATAAGCGAATGTGCCCCATCGTGTGGTAACTGTGGTTTTTATACCTATCAATCCTTTTTACCTTGATTTGATTATACCCGAAGAAACTGTCAAGTAAGGACATCATTTGAGACCCTGCAACCTGTTGTAAGATCATTTCCATATTAGGAAGCAAAAAATGGTCCTTGACACTTGCTGTATTCAATTCTTATAAATCAACACATAATCTGATCTGGCTAGTAGTTTTCCGAATAGGAACCAGGTTTGAAACCCAGTTGGAATACTTAATTGGAAATATTATATTAGCTTTCAACAATTTTTCCAATTCTTTTCTAATAGTGGCTTCGAGTGCAGGGTTAATAGGTCTTTGTTTTTTCCTAACTAGTCTTACCCTTTCCTTGATAAGAATGGCATGTTTTATGAGAGTAGGATAAAAACCACAAATATCCTCGTATGACCAGGAAAAAATGTCTTGAAATTCCCGGAGTAATTATGTCAATCACGATTTTTCTTCATGAGAACATTGTGCACCTAATTTAATGATCTTTGGAGATTCAAATGTCCCAATATTCAAGGAAATGGTATCACCAACTTTCCTTTTTGACTCTTCTTCCTTATGTGTTTCTTTGTTGCCGACATCACTTGATGAAAATGAACTTTCAAGAGGAGTCAAGCCTTTAGGAAATTTGTCATCTTCAATAGAGATGATTTCTTTGGGATTAAATGGTTCATTTTCTATGAAAGCGCAAATGCCTTCGTCACTCGGGAAAACCTGTCATGATTCTATGTTATCAGGGATGTGAGGACGATATAGAGATTGAAATGTACAATCAGGTCTTTGAGGTAAAATTTGTTGGGTAGGGGATGTTGCAAAAACAACTAACCTATCAACCATTGAATTAAGTTACCTGTTAACATGAGTGATGTTAAATGATAACAAATTTGAAATCAACATCCAAATAGCTTGAGTATAATGTTTAAGTATCTTATTTCTTTGTGAATAAATCTTACATACTAGATTCACAACAAGTTCAGAATCACCAAAAACTGTAAGGTGGCCACAACCAAGGTTATATGAATTTTTTATACCTAACAATAAGGCCTCAAATTCAGTGACATTGTTTGTGCAAGCAAATTCCAACCTATAAGAGAAATTGTGGATTTTACCTATAGGAGAATATAGAAATATGTTGGCTCCATTACCTTCGTTTGAACATGAGCCATCATAATGCATGTGCCACATGCCATCATCAAAATCAAGTGATTCAATCATAGTGTCACCCTCATCACCAAGATAGAGTACACTCCCAAATAATCTTCGAGATAATTTACATTAGGTTGGGGAACACTCTCTATATACGGTGAAATTCTTCCTTCCCTAAGGACTATAATGTTCTTTCCATTCCGAGGAACGGAAAAATGTGTACCATCAAGTGAAACATATCCAACAATCAAGGCTTGTCAATCTCTTCCTAAAATAATTGAATAGTTACTCACCGGCATATAAATTACTTGGATGTTGAGAGTTTTTATTATCTCGGGATGTGCACACAGAACTAAGGTTACATCCTTGATCTCACCTATAGTTGATTATTGCAAATTGTTATAAGAGACCATGCTTCTAGAATTTTTGTTAGTACGAGATAAGCAAAGCTATTCCATGATAATTTTAGACATTACACTTGGACTGGACCCACCATCAATTAGGAAACAATGAGCTATT
>SNQJ01S0103641.1:9576-24078 GCA_010110895.2 Picea sitchensis
GGTCCATCTCATGTACTGGTCCTCATAGTTGCCAATAGGGTAATACTGTTCCTTTACCGCATCCACAAAAAAATCCCAAGTGGGCTTGACCCCATATATTCCAGAATCCTCTGTGGAAATTTGATCCCAGTAAGTTTCCCACCAATGTTTGACATGGGGGAGATCCTTAAGGAGTGCGAAGGTGATCTTTTCCCTGTTAGAGAAATTATGAACAAAGAAATAATCTTCTAGCAGATTTAACCATTTTTCTAGGGCATCCGCATCTATATGTCCTTCAAATATGGGAATATCAAAATTAACTTGAACCTTGAAAGGTGAGGTGCCTCCAAAGTGTCATCTTGATGAAGACACACCTGTTGTTATCGACAGGCGTTGAAGGATGTGGGAAAAATTCTCCATCATTTCGTCCCTTTGTCGCGTGAGAGCTTGCTCAAGCAACATATTAATAGAATCATTTTCTCTGCCATTTTTCTTTTCTTCCCCCATGGAGGGTTTCTTGGGTGTGCGAGAGTGATTTTACTCAAGAGAGACAAGCTCAAGACCCAAATTTCTATACTCGGACCTCGTCGGGGACATGGACTGAAAAATGATCAAGAGCAGCCTGCTCTGATACCACTGATCTAGATTATTTTTGGCACGAAATGAGAGCGGAGATATAATAAAGAAATGTACAGAGATATCTCAGATATCCATTAATATATCAGAAATATAAAAGGGATGAAACCATAAACAAAGAGATACAGTAATATACAATTTTCTATTAATGAGCGAAAATGTACAAAGACTATAAATATATAGAGTGAAAGACTCGCTAAAATGGTGGCATCTTATCTCTGAGTAGATATGTGTCCGCTAATTGCATTTGAAAGAAGATGATTTTACAATGAGGCTCCAAAGGCCTTTTTATCATCAAGAAAATCCAAAACCCTAACCCCGAAAGATGAAAATCCAACAATTTTGTGGACCCCGTTTTGGGTAGTTTGGTGTATCAACTTCTCGAGGGTGTAACTTTGGCATAAGATCTTTGTTTGGGGTGCATGATAGCTCATTGGAAAGGTATCGTCGAGGAGATTAACTTTGGGGGTTCAATTAGAGACTTTGGATATCATTGAGAAGCTTGATCCAGAAAAACCTTCGTTTAGGCCCTCAAAATGGCCCTGGAAGTTAAAAAATGCTAAAAATAGTAAATTACCAAAATTGCGAGAAAATTGTTTTGAGCTAGTTGGAAAAGGTGGGTGGCCACCGATATCCACTTGGATTAGTGCAACGCTATATTTTGCAGCGAATTGAATAAAAGAGCCTAAGAAGCCAGATGTTTGTGGATGTAGCCCAGGAGGGGGTGAACCACGGTAAAATCCATGTTATGTGTGTTGTGATTTCATATTTACCTTCCGTCAGTAGTTAGATTATGAATGGATGAATTAATAATTTATTTATATCTATTAGAATGAATGCATAAGTTTAACAGATGAATGAATCTTAAGAAGAATAGAGAGAATAATCAGATCAAGGTCTGAAGAAGACCAAACATAATCCCAGATCCCCATTCTTTCCTAGACTACAAGCACCTAAGCATTGCAGTCACACATAGAGCTATCTCAGGTGAGACTGCACAGTACATTCTATGTGTTGTGTTTCCTTCTTGTTTACCAGGAGGGCCAATAGTTTTAGAGGGTTTTGTTGGAAACCTGTTCAGATCTGAACATGGGTCAACCTAAGAAGTATATAGAGAGATTAATAACCAACAAATGGTTCTATTTCCAGCTAGAACTGCATGAGATTGAGTGAATGGGATCCATAGTAGAAGCACACGAATAATGAAGGTATAAAAAGGGAATGTTGAGATAGTGGAATCCAACGAAGGCAGAGATAGAAAGATGGTTAAAAAAAAAGGAGCTTGAGTTTGCACAGAAAGATAACATAAACTCTAAGATAACATCGCGCAAATATCTAGACAAGTATGTGTTTAGCGATGAGGTATTTTTATTTTATTTCCCGCATGTTTTGTAGGAGTGGTTGTTGAGGTTAAAATACAACCACCCTACAAATCGAATCAGGAAGTTTGAGTGGAATCCTGTGGAGATTGCGTAATTACAACAAGTTAACAACAAATTCACGCACGAAGTAGATTTCTAGTTAGACAGTATTGTTGCAGGGTTTATCACATAATTTGCACTAGATACCATGAAGTCTTACAACGCAATAGAGTGAGAGTTTCTAAAAGGAACTAGAGGTAGGTATATCATATCGTTGTATAATTCAATCAATATTTTACTGTGTAACAATGGTGTGATGACTATGGAATCAAACAACTAAAATTCCCTGCATGCATGGGGGAGGGGGGGAAGCAGTAAGCACTGAAAAGAGGTGGACAAATGGAGGAAGAGATGAATAAGGGAAAAAAGAAGGAGGCCATGGACCCAATCATGATGGAGGAAGATCAGATAAAGAAGATAATGGCAATAGATGGAAAGACGCGCAGTGGAGTACCCTACCAATATAAGATGAATAATAATAAGAGAGCCATAACTGATAGAGAGGGCTTGGAAAGTGATGAGGAAGGGGTAGAGGATCTCTGGGCTGTGGAGAAGATTGAGTAAATCCTACGTGCAACATATGAAAGGAATATAGGCGGTCCAAGGGTAGGAACATAAGGAGGAACTCCCATCCATGTCAGTGTTAGTGTGGAACCCATAACCCCATGTGCGACTAGTACACTAGAAAGAACACCACCATTTAGCCACCAATTTTTAGTGGAAGAAAGACAATAGGAGGTACATCCAAACAAGGAGAAACAACTAGAGGATCCATTTCAAGAAGTAGTAGTCAAATATCTACACCATGCGAAGGTAGTAGTTCAACATAGTTCACGATGGCAGGACATGATCCCACGATCATGTTACCAGAATTTTGGGGAGAGGCATCTGAGGACCTTGAAAATAATTTTTTCATCTATGAGAAGATTTGGGAAGAAAAACATATCATAGATGAGGATACAAAACTTGCACAGTTAGCTATCACGCTAAGAGACCGCGCACTGGATTTGTACATGAGCCTAGTTGTAAACAATCCACTAGGGGTAAAAAGGACTATAGTCGATGTGAAGAAGCTACCGATCAATGAATTTCATAAGCCTAGCTCAGAAGATTAGTACATGAATGAGATGATTGAAATCATACAGAAACCAGGTGAGTCTGTTTGGGAGATTGATCAAAGGTTCAAATGGTTGAATGGTAAGTTGAAGTATGTCATGACTGACATGCAACATAGACATGCATTTTTGAATTCACTATTACCACATTTGAAATATCCATTGAGACAACAGAAGTTCCAAACTCAGGTAGATGCTCTGCAAGCAACCTTACAATTGGAAGAGAACCAGTATTAGAAGACATATCCAACAATAGAGGAGTTGAAGGAGGATATGAAGAATCTAACTTTTCATCTTAACCAAAATAAGGGAAAAGAGAAAATAGAAGTTGTTTGGTGTACCACATGTAAGACTGAAGGTCACCACAAGAATGAATGTCCAACTTTCACACAGTACATGGAAACATGAGTACCAAACTCATTGCCAATAGGAAGACCATGGTACGAGATTTGTAAGATACATGGGCATGATCCATATCATTTTCCCATGATGCAGAAGTACTAGACAATAGCCAAGAGTTCATACTGCATTTTTTGCAAGTTAGTGGGCCATGATGATAAAGATTGTAGGACGATGGAGTTGATGAGAGAAAGAACTTCAGATACCTATAGGGTGCATGAAGAAATGATGATAGGGAAAGATACACCTCAATTCAACAAGGTACCACCTCCATACAACACTGCATATCAACAGTATAACACTACACAACCACAATATAATAATGTGAAGCCACAATATAACCCTGCACAGTATAATCAAGTGCCTTGGTACAATGCACCGTGAGGAGATCGAACTAGCTACAGAGGTGGAGGATGAGGTAGAGGAGGATTTGGAAGAGGTAGAGGTCTAGTAGTGTGCCACAACTTCCAACAATGAGGACACTATGCAAGGGAATGCCCACTTACACATGCAACATGCATGTATTTTCGCACAACAGAATATGACACAAAAGATTGTCCGACATTATTGGGGAATATCCAAGATAAGAGAAATCAAAACAATTAGAATGTCTAGTGGATTTCCATAGATTCCAGGGATGATGGAAGAAATATCAACATATTCACGCAAGGAGGTGCTAATATAGGACCTGATGCAGTGAGACAAGAGCCAACACAACACTAATGGGTGAAGAAAAATACTGAAACACAGAAGCAGTTAGATGCACGAAAAGAAAAGGAGAAATTCAAGAAGGATAGACACGATTTCCTCAAACAAGATGTTGTTTCTACATCAGTTGCACAACATACTTAGAATGTACCAATGTACGATATTCCTTTATCAATGGACCAAACCAACAAAGCACAAGCTGTAGAGAAAGTAAGTACCATAGAGACTTTTCCGCAATCCTGTGTGAAGCTACTGAATGATCCATCATCTGTTAAAGTTTTGAAAAATATGTTAGAAATATGTAACACAGAGGTAGAGGGGAATTTAGAGAATAAAACAGTCAATCACCTCCATACAAGAAGGAGAACAAGCAGAGAATTCAGACTGAAAGCCAACATTGGAGATTTCAATATGGGGGATATTAAACTAGACTTAGGCTATGAAGTAAATGTGTTACCCAAGAAGATATGGCAGTGTATGGGAGAGCCCAAACTAAGATATTCACCTGTCCATTTAATTTTATCAAATCAACACAAATTTCTACCAATTGGAAGGCTTAAAGGTGTGGCAACAGATTTGGATGGAGTGCGCACTAAGGAAGACTTTGAAGTAATAGATCAAATTGTAGATGGAACAACACCATACCCATCATTGCTTGGATTGGATTGGGAATTTGATAATCAAGACATAATCAACTTGAAGGCAATAAAAATGACATTTGAATCAGGAGAATACAAATTCATTGCACCATTAGATCCATCAGAAGGAGAAAGGTTTGTAGAACCCACCCGTCTAGATCTGGAAGAAATAAACCAGTTGTACAAAACCACCATGTGAGAAGAATATTATGTCAATCCAACTGCAGATGGGGTACTCAGTTGGAGAAGCATAACATCATGTGTTTTTGACTCAGATACAGGTCTAGAGAATTAACATTAGAGATTACATGAAGTCTCCACAAGAAGGTGCGCAAGAATAGACCGCACAGTAAGATGGGTTGGTACAAAGATAATCAAACCTCCCAGTTTTTATGGGGTAAATGATTTAGAGGAATTTCTGACCAAATATGAAAAGGAAGTATTAGAGAATCATAGGCTCTTATCCCTAGATATCTCACTCAAGGTTACACCTGTAAGATGGTGGGGTTCACATAAAGAAACAATTCAGGACTAATACCAATGTAAACGATTATTGTGCATCAGATTCGGCGTAGAACAAGGCAACAATAAAATGAAGAGGTATGATGGACAAGGGATACCAACAAAGCATTTGGAGAAGTGCAGGAACAATGGAGGATGACACCACTAGAATAATGACCTCATCATTTTATCCACATATTGGAAGGAATCCCAAAAAACTGGTATGTAGACCAGGAGATGCGCATAGGTACTATTGAATGGATAACATTACAACAAAATTTTGTAGTAACTTTCTCATTTGAACATGAGAACCCCAACATTGATTCAAAACCAAATCATATAAACAGTGTAATATTTCTTGATCAACTTGTTGGCAGCCTAACTACCATCTCATTTCTTTACTTTTTTCAAACACAAAAAAATGACAAAGAGAGTTTTTGTACCCACTACTTAGTATGTATATATGCCAGATTGATTATTTATGGTGATTGCTTTTGTTGATCAGTTTTGTTTGATTTATTTCATAGATATCTATATCGTGTTTACCCATTTCAATTTCATGACTGGAAAGCATGAAATTGAAATCTTTCACAAGGTCATTGACTGAACCCTAGAGTGTTCGCCATGTGTAAATGTAAAAACTATTTGTTTTAATTGGAAATGTAAAATCATAAAGTTTTAGACCATGATTCATTGGTGGATACACAACCATGTTAAAATTTGTAAAAAAAACAATTCATAACTTAGGGTAAAAACCAACCCGATATGGTGTTTATTCGATCCTGTTATTGAACCAAAATTCAGAGTTTTAATACATTTTTTTATCCTTAGCGAATTTTGGTTATGCGTTTCCCCCCACTATATGATCTAAATTCTATCATTTGATAGTTGTCATTGTCTTGTCAATGTATGACATGGTATAGTGTCCATTCAATGAATTGATCAACTCTCTGTCTTGTTCATCAATAACCACGTTCATTGTATTCATGTTTCATTTTCGGGATGGTCCTTCATGACCAGAGAATAGGTTTTAGAGAACAAAGTGGGTTTGAGTTTTTCTTCCTCTAGTTCTTGGTGGTTAATAAAACATAGGAGTGGGAAATCATGGTAGTATCTCTTCAAATACTCAATTTTTGGTTCACCACTATCTATGCAAATTCAACTGTTTGTAGTTTTGGGTTTGATCGAACACAGACTTCTTCGTTTCATTTTTTCTGGTACATAGTTCGCAAGCTAATGGCCCCTGTGGTTAGAGTGGATCCATATGGATATCAAGAATTGTTATCTCATGACGATGTTGTGGACGACCTGGTCCAATTTGGTTGGATAAAATTTATTCAGTATTTTGACGGTTTCAACTTAGAGGTTTCACATGCTTTTGCTAAAACGTTCGATGGAACCAAAGCCAAGATAGGATACATTCAATTGCAGGTAAGTGAAGAATATATAGCCGAGGCAACTGGTTTGTCACATGAAGGTGATTGATGGTTTAAGAATAAGAAAATAGTTGGCATACCATGGCATTCCATGTTGGTCTCCAAGAAGTCATGTTACAATGTGAAAGGTATGCCTATACAATTATTTAAAACCCGTTGTCATGGTTTACTATTGGTTATAAAACAATTTATTACTTGTGAAGGGAATTATGGGTTAGTATTGTTGTTTCACATATGATTTTTAATGATATTCCAAGGGTTCAAGTTGAATTTACCATTCTATTTGCTCAAGATCCTGTGAATAAGTTATATTAGAGGCCAAAACCTAACCCCGAATCTATCCTGTTCCATCATGGTTTGATTCACATTTTAGTAAATTGTCAATTGGTGAGCACATGGGATACCTGGAAAAGTTTTCTTTTAAGGAATGGGTTTATTCCTTCACAATTTGATCCCGATTCCCAGTTACCTCAGGAACCTATCTTTATAGATCTTTAATCTCACTCTCTCCAAGATTTTCGACTTGAGGTTAAAATCCCAAAAGACTTTGTCTTTTCGACCAGTGATCCGATCAAGTTCCCTCCTGTAACCGAAATCACTTATAAAAACCGTGAATTCATTCCAAAGAGATATTTGGAAGAAACCCTTAGTTGTTTGAGGAGTAGGTCACCAAACATCTCTGGTCATTCCCAACCTCAGAATTCAAGGGCTAACAACAAAATTAAAAGAAAGGGGAAACAAATTAAACATGATGCTTGTGACATGGATTTTAAAAATAAAAGGAGTGGCCAGATTTTGTCGAGAATGACAAGAAACAAATGTCAAAATCAGGGCAAGCCGGTTTCGACAATAGTAATAGAAGACAAAAATTGTATCGAAGATGTAAGCCTTGATTCCACCAGAGTGGGTTCACCACAGTATGATTTATTTTCGAATCTCCCTCCGTTTCTTAGGGAATGTGAAGGATTTACAGGGATCCAAAATGATTTGAAAATGATGATAGCACAAGGGAAACCTCTAAACTCAGACAACAAATATCCTCTACCAGATCTGGAACATGTATATTGCTTGGAGTGCTTCACATGGATTCAAAGATATTATCAGGATATCCCATACTTGCAAGCACGTCTTAACCATGTGTTGGCTCAAAATAGAGATTTGGAAAGAGAAAATTCGGATTTGAGAGCTGATCTGCAAAACAATCCTCCTCGGGTGAACAAGAGATCCAAGAAATCTGGGGACATCATTATTAAAAACTCAACTAATGTCAATGATGTTATGAATTCAGAAATGCATGATTCCTCTTTTTCGAATGTTTGAATTGGTAAACAAATTTTTAGTTGGTTTTAATAATTTGATTGGTTTGTTAGAACATAATTTATTTTCGTGTTTTTTTAGACTTCCTACAGAATCACATATTCTGTAGCTTGTCTACAATTAGTTTATGAGATTTTCTTCTAATTAAATTTTATTTTTTATTCTTTTCAGGTCTTAAGAAGGAGCGAATTTCAAGCGTTGCTGGAACAGTGAATTATCATGAGATGCTTCTAGTTTGCAAACTATTTATTTTTCAAACAATATAGAAAATAATTTTATTGGTGTAACTACTCTTGCAAAGTTACCATGAGATTGTTATTACAAACCTAAATTAAGGATTCGATTTGGAAAAAAATTATTTTTGAAGATCTGTCTCTATCTTTTGGATATGAGAAAACAAATCATTGGTATGTTTTAAATACTCATACTTTCCCAGATACAGGGTGGTGGAAATTTTTTGGGAACTTGGACTACGATCATTTTTTATTTTAAAATATAGGATCATACTTAACTATGGATTTTGACCTATGAGTTAAGAAGTTTCATTTATATCACAACATGAGAAAGTTATGGTCTATGCTTTGATTGTCTTAAAAGTGATTGATTATATGTTGTTTTAAACTAGATTTAGTATGTTATGACTCCACATGATTAATTGTTGTTATCTGTATATCAAATACGTTTCATTTTAATGGTTATGTAACCCAAAATCATTTTAGTTTCAAGTGTGGTTATATTATGATGCAAATGTGAAATTGTATTGAATTTATTCATAGAATCTGAGTGTGCATAGATCTAATCAATCAATATGAATTTATTCTATTGATGTAAATGATCATGAATGATTCACCTGAGATTAATTATTGCCTGTCATGTAATCTTAGGGAGATTGTAACCATCAGGGTGGAGTTGGTTTCATTTGATGTTATTGTGATCTTGAAAATTATACAAACTGCTTGCATCAGATTTATCTTAGCAGACAGGTTGCAGGGATAGCATGGTATAGGAAGACATAAACCCATTTCTTTTCTTTTAATGATGGTCAGCTATAGGTTAGTCCTTTTCATTTCCTCTTACTATTTTCTTATTGAATGTAGATGCATCATTCAAGATTATAACTTTGATTATCTAAGTCATATCTCAATCATTTACATTCAATTCATTTTCTTACTCAAATTTTAGTATTGTAGATTTTGATTCGATTCATTATTATTTAAGATTTGTTCTCTTTATAAAAAACTTGCTTTCAAGGTTTTTAATAAATCTTGCAATTATGTATATAATAATGTATATGATGTATATAAATATATGATAGTAGTTAGTTAGGTTAGATATTTTGTTTAGATTTAGGCAAACAAAGCCACAAAACCCGTCAGGGTAAGCTATTTTAAATGTTTGGGTTATTTAGACAACCCCGTACCGGGCTTTCCCTTCCAGTTGACGAGTGGTCAATATCTCTCGTCAACAAATGTCGCTAGAAGGAGGGAATGAAATTCATTAATGGCATGAGGAGGTCGAAAGACACCCCCAAATAATCATTCCCCTGTCATAACTCGTAGTCGCTCAGACACTATTGTTTTACTTGATCCAGCTACTACGTCAGAAGCCCAGTCTGACATTCCCACTGAACCCAGGGAGCCTTGTCCAAACTTAGACAATTTGGTGTAAAATTACACCAACCCCTTGATTTATATAATCAATAAGAAGATCCTCTTTCCACTGGTTCACCCAATCATGCATTGCGTGATACCATTACTGATCTATTCGAAGCATTGATCCAAGGTGATGGGGGATCTGGAATTCCTCCTTCCCCACCTGGATCTTCTCCACCCTCTTCGGGAGGGTAATCCTCGAACGAAAACAATTCTTCATATGGGAAATATCAAACTTCACACACATCAACCCAAATGGATAACCAGAATAATCCTTCCAAACCTTGGCTTGACCAAGATGCGGTGGCGGTACCTGGTCCTCAACATCCTTTACCCAAACATACTGAAAAGTGGTTACCCAAGTTTGACTCTGATTCTAAGCAATCAACCGAGGATCATATTAAAAAATACATGTTGGCTGTTAAGCTTAGACACGTTGAACATGAAGATTTCGTGTGTGGGTTATTCCCTTGTACCTTCAAAGGAAATGCCTCCACATGGTATTTTGCACAACAACCCCAAACTATTGTTTCTTGGGACATGTTTGAAACCCTTTTCTTAGAAAATTTCAGGGATGACAAATCTCTGAAATTCCTAGTTATGGAATTGTCCAACATGAAGATGAATCCCAAAGAGAAAGTCAAGGATTTCAATCAGAGATTCCTTACACTTAAAAAAAAAAAATTCCTACAGAATCCATGCCTGCTGAAAACTTGATTATTGCTTACTATGCTAAATCTCTGCATCATAACATAGCTATGTTGGGTATGTGTTATATTCTTTGCACGAGTAGTAGTGTTATATTATTTTTTGGGTGCATAGGGGTTTGGGGGCAGCGCCCCCTAAAAAAAATAAATTCTGCATCGGGACCACATTATATTTAGGTAGTTTTTCGGCACATGGTTTCTTTGCCGATGGTTTTCTATTTCCAGTAAGGAATTAGGGTTTTGGACTAATCTAGGTCATTGGGTTATGGTTTTGGATGCCCCTGGCTCCTATATGTATTTTGTATTGTAAAAATTGTAACATAATGAATGACTATAGAATATGCTGGTTTTCCCGGTTTGGGTTTCTAGGGGAAAAATCTTTGTGTAATGTTTGTATTTGCCATTGTATCTTTTCTGTTCTTTTCTGAATATCTGTTTGCAGTAGATATTGTACAAGGTTAGAATTTACATTTGGTATCATATCTTTATTGGCTTTAGGGGGACACCTTTGTGGTCAAGGGTTTGGCTCGGGACTATGATAAGCCTTGTTACAATGGGAGATCTGTGGTATTGCTTTTTTAGGTGAAAAGAAATGGAAAGAAATTCGAGGATAGAGATCAAGAAGTTTAATGGGAAACGTTTTGAGCTTTGGAAGCTCAAGATGGAATATATATTGGTGGACAGAGATCAGTGGATCGCGGTAGATCTATGTACTGCACCTACAGGAACTTCTGCAGATGACTGGAAAAAGTTGGATCGAAAGGAAAAGAGCACAATCCGACTTTGTCTCTCCAATTTAGTATTACTGAATGTGTCAGAGGAAGCTAAAGCTAAGGATTTATGGGAAAAGTTGGGGAAGTTGTATCAGTCTAAGTCCCTGGTAAATAAACTATTCTTGAGAAAGAAGTTTTATAACATGAGGATGAGAGATGGAGACTCGGTGGCAGAGCATTTGAACACCTTCAATACTGTGGTAAGTCAGTTAGTATTTGTTGAGATTAAAATTTCAGATGAAGATAAATGTATCAGTTTGTTGTGTTATTTACTAGACTCGTGGGATAGTCTAGTTGTGGCCATAGGTAGTAATACAACTTCCTTGAAGTTTGAAGAAGTGGTCTCATCCTTGTTTTTGGAGGAGATGAGACGAAATAATATGGAATGACATAGCACAAACACATTATTTGCAAGAGGACGTTCCCAGGAAAGAAATAGATCTAATTTCTCAAGTGGGAGATCCAAGTCTAAGGGTAGATCTAAATCTCCCAGAAAGTTTGTAAGGGTATGTTGGAGATGTGGAAAAGAAGGGCACTATAAGAAGCAGTGTATATTCAAAGTTGAGAAAAAGAAGGGATCTGAAGAATCTTCTTCTACAAAAGAAAACACCTCCAAGGAAGAAGGAGGGGATGTGTACTTGGCCTCTTCAAGCACACATGCAGATCATGAGTCATGGTTTGTTGACTCTGGTGCATCCTTTCATATGAATCCCCACAGGTGTAATATACCAGATATAAAATGTATGCAGAACAAAAATAAAATACTAGTAATGGCAGAATAACAACAATATAACCAGAACATTCACCACAATAACACTGAAATGATATAAGAATAACAACAGAAATAACACTTTGAATATGAAAGCAATGTTCATGGGCCTCTTCGAATAATCTTCTTCTACAAAAGAAACACCTCCAAGGAAGAAGAAGGCGAGGATGTACTTTACCTCTTCAAGCACACATGCATCATGATCTGGTTTGGTTGACTCGGTGCATCCTTTCATATGAATCCCTTACTGTAGTGTAATATACCGACATATAAAATGTATGCTTAACAAAAATAAAATAATTAGTAACGGCGCACAACAATATAACCGTAACATTCACAATAACACCAAATGATATAAGAATAACAACAGAAATAACACTTTGAATATGAGCAATGTTCATGGCCTCTTCGAGGGGTAACTCCACTTGAGTAGATCTCTATTACAATAATATCCAAGCTAGGGTCTCCTCATACCCGACTCCTATTTATACTAAAAGAAGTATCTAGAGGAAGACCTTCTAGAAGTGGAAGATTCTATTAGGTCTTCTTACATCTCACCTTTATTCTATTTTATTGAAAGGACTTATTAATATTGACCTTTATTACATCTGAATATATTGTTCTACCTATGTGCGGGTTAGGACCCTAACATGTCTGCCCCCTTAAAAACAACCTTGTCCTCAAGGCTTGAGATGAGGAAATTGCTGCAGAATGGTAGCTGGTTCCCAAGTGGTGTCTGCTGGAGTTGTATCTTTCCATTGGACTAGCACTTCCTTGATGGTTCTCTGACATAGGAGACACTCACGCTGGTCCAAAAATACTTCTGGTTGTAGCCAAATGGATCCTTCTTCAGCTAACTCTGGAAGGTTGGTTTGAATTTGTCACTTAGCTGCAATCACCTTCTTTAAGCATGAAACATGAAAAACAAGATGTATATTCGAATGGCTGGGAAAAGCTAACTGATATGCAACTTGTCCCACACGCTTGAGCACAGTATAAGGACCATAAAATTTGGGCGCTAGCTTCTGACAATGCTCGGCCTTGAGGGAAGTTTGCTTGTAAGGTTGCAGTCGAAGAAACACCTGATCCCCTTTTGCAAATTGACGTTCAGAGTGACATTGATATGCTTGTGGCTTCATGTGATTCTGTGCCATGACCAAATTCTCTTTGAGGGTACGGAGAACAACCTCACGAGCTGTAAGTGTTAGGTCAACCGCCTAGACCTTCGAGGCACATGGTAAGTATGAGAGAACTGAAGGTGGCTTCTTTCCATATACCGCTTTAAAAGGAGTCATGCGTGTAGCTGTATGGTATGAAGTGTTGTACCACCATTCAGCTAGGGGTAACCATTGAGCCCACTGATTTTTCTTTTCCGAGGCAAAACACCTCAAATATGTTTCCAAACACTTGTTGACAACTTCCATTTGGCCATCAGTCTGGGGATGATAAGCTGCGCTGAGATGCAATTCTGTGCCTTGTATCTTTAACAGTTCTTGCCAAAAATTGCTTGTGAAAGTTGGGTCGCGATCAGAAACAATAGAGTGAGGCATACCATGAATCTTGAAGACCTGATCCATGAATATTTGAGCCACCGTGGATGATGTAAACAGGTGTTGAAGGGCGTAGAAATGAGCATACTTGGAAAGGCGATCAACAACGACCATAATGATGGATTTATTTCCCGATTTGGGTAAGCTGATAATAAAATCCATAGATATATCCTTCCAAATAGCAGGTGGAATCGGGAGCAGTTGTAGTGTGCTTGACGATTTGACTGTTTCTCCCTTGTTGCGTTGACACACGTTACATTCAGCTACAAAATTACGAATTTCATGTTATTTACCATCCCAGAAAAAGGAACGTTTGACCCTGTCATAGGTTTTGGTGAACCCGGAGTGCCCTACTGTGGGTGTAGCATGAAGCTCAGAAAGTACCGTGGATTTAATATTTGATTGTTTACTTAAATACAAACAGCCTTTGTATCGAAGTTCCTGATGGAGCGAAGAGTACCCTGGGGAAGATGGAGCATTGGACTGCAATTGCTGGATCAACTGCGAAATTTTGGGATCTTGTAGCCATTCATGGCGAACTACTTGGAGCCAATCTGGTACAATGAATGAAAGAGAAAAAAGAGATCCTTCATCTTCATATTTTCAGGAAAGTGCATCCGCAACCAAATTGTCTTTTCCTTTCTTATAAATGATCTCATAATCATATCCAAAGAGTTTAGTCACCCATTTTTGTTGTTCTGGGGAGGAAATGCGTTGTTCTAGAAAATACTTGAGGCTTTGATGGTCTGTCTTAATTTGTAACCATTGCCCCAATAGATAAGGACGCCACAGATCCATGACATGCATAATAGCCAACATTTCCTTTTCATAGATGGATTTTCCCAGATTTCTTTCAGATAGTTGCTTGCTGGTAAAGGCCAAAGGTCGACCCTCTTGCATA
>SNQJ01S0103641.1:27266-54514 GCA_010110895.2 Picea sitchensis
GGAAGATCCTTCTAGAAGCGGAAGCTTCTATTAGGTCTTCTTACATCCGCCTTATTCTATTTTATTGAAAGGCCTTATTAATATTGACCTTTATTACATCCAAATATATTGTTCTACCTATGTGCGGGTTAGGACCCTAACAACAGGGAGTGGTTCTGCAAATATGAAAGGTATGATGGAGGTAATGTTTTCTTAGGTAATGATTCGACAACTAGAATCATAGGAAGAGGAAGGGTCAAGTTGAGGCTCATAGATGGAAGGATTAGAACACTGCCTGGCGTTCTACACATCCCAGGTTTGGCCAGAAATTTGATTTTTGTAAGCAAAATGGACGATGCAGGGGTAAAAACAATATTTGAAAAGGAAACCTGCATGATGGTTCGAGGAGCAATGGTGTTGTTGAGGGGAGTTTGGTTTGGAACTCTATATAAGCTGGAAGGAAGAACTATTACTGATGGGTGTAATAGTTCCATTATTCTTGATATTGGAGTTGAAGAAGAAAGAACTCCTAAAGTCTCTAGAGAAAAGGTTATGCTGTGGCATCAAAGACTGGGGCATATCAGAGAGAAGGGTCTTCGACTACTACACAATAAAGGTATGGTTGAAGGTATGTCTAACTGCTCTCTGGATTTTGATTTTTGTGAACATTGTCTATATGGGAAGCAGAATCGGGTAAGATTCCCCTCTGGTGCAACGAGTACAGAAGGAATTTTATAGCTAGTTCACAGTGATGTTTTTGGACCTGTGTTGGTCCCATCATTGGGAAAATATATGTACTATGTCTCATTTATAAATGACTTCTCGAGGAAGACTTGGATATATTTCCTCAGGAAGAAATATGAAGTATTTGACAGGTTTAAATAGTTTAAGGCTGTTTTTGAGAATCAAATAGAGAAAATAATTAAGGTGTTGAGGACAAATAATGGTGGAGAGTTCTACGGAAATGAATTTGAAGAATTCTATAAGAAGTGCGGTATAGCAAGGTAGAAGAATACTCCATTTACACCTCAACATAATGTATTTGCAGAAAGGATGAACATGACGCTGATGGAAAAAGAAAGGTGCATGCTCAGTGCTGTCGGGTTAGGGAAATAATTCTAGGTAGAGGCGGTGGGTACTGCATGTTACCTGGTCAATAGATCACCATCATCAATGTTGGACGACAAGACTCCACAAGAGGTATGGAATGGTAAGGAACCTTCTCTCACACATCTCAAGGTTTTTGGCTACGATGCATATGTTCATGTTCCAAAGGAAAATAGGAATAAGCTGGATAAGAAGGCTGAAAAGTGTATTTTTATTGGATATAAAGATGGTCTCAAAGGTTATAATCTTTGGAACCCAGAAACTAAGAAGGTAGTGTATATCCAAGATGTGGTATTTAGAGAAATGAAGGATGATGTTAAACAGGAAGCCCTACCAAGTAAGGAAGAACCAAAGAAGATAGAGTTTGATTTAAAGGATGATGAATTAGACTCTACAAAAGAACATGAATCAGAAGAAGAAGACCCTCATACTCCAATATTGAGGAGATCAGATCGAGAAAGAAGGCTATCGGAAAGGTATAGTCCATTTGATTTCTATTCAAATTTTTCTTTGTCTATTACTGATGATGATCCTAGAACTGTCAGGGAGGCAGTGGATTCAAAGGATGGAAATCTATGGAAAAGGGCCATGGATGAAGAAATGACATCTTTGGATAAGAATGAGGCTTGGGATCTAGTGGAGTTTCCAACTGGAAGAAATCCCATTGGAAGCAAATAGGTATTTAAAAAGAAGTTGAACGCAGAAGGAAAAGTGGAGAATACAAATCTCGGTTAGTAGCAAAGGGTTATTCCCACATTGAGGGAATTGATTTTGGTGAGATTTTTTCTCCTGTTGCCATGTTAACGTCCATAAGATTTATGTTATCTATTGCTGCTGCATTTTATTTTGAAATAGAACAAATGGATTTGAAGACAACATTACTACATGGGTGTTGTTGGGTATTCTACCCTACGGACTAATAAGCTAGGGCTCTAAACTTATACGCAGAAAATGACCCTTAAGACTTAACTTTTGACCTTCTACCCGAATCTGACAAACCCCTTTCTTCACATGCATACAAGAAGAATAAACCAACCTTTTTAGGACGGTGAGAGAAAGTAGATCCTCAGTTGAATTTCTTGTCCTTTTTCTGTTGCTGTTGCTCATCCACAAAGCTTTCTGCAATCAAAACAATACTATGCATGCATACTACTTATACTATTATGGGGTTAGAATAAAACATAAATCCAAAGATCATATATGAGACTTATGTATCTTGGAGACGGAAAAGTATCTTTTCATTAACTTCAATACAAATCAAATTACAATGATTCACGGGCAGTCCTTAGTTCCTGATTCTGATCACAGATACTTCCCTCTTCTTTTGTCCTCCAATTCTTTGCTTCTTGAGTTTCTCCTAAAGCTTGAGGCAAAGCTAAAGGAGTTAGGACAAAGCCCCGAGCAGCAATTTGGCAGAGTTTTTTTTTGCTATGATTTTTCCTCTTTTTGACTAGTACCCCTACCCCTTTTTTATATGCTAGAAGGAGCTAAGGTTTTGAATGAACCCTCGGCCACATACATGGCGGAGAGTTTGATTAATGACAAGCCCAGTCTCGGAAACTTTCCTGATTTTTGCATTGTTAGGTACTCTTGGGCTGTTTTGGGCTAGCCCGCAAATGCCCGCGTGCAGTAAAAAGGACAGCAAGCGATTGCCCACGCCCAGTGAGAAGTTAGAGCGCGGGTTGCTTGTTTAGTGGTTTTGAGGAGTTACTCGGCCTTGGCTTTAGCTAGGAAGAATGAGTTGGCTGATGTCTTGAGTAAAGCACAATATGGTGCATTTTAGGGTTATAGCAGATGCCCCTAATGTGTGAGGTCAGAAGAAAAACTGATGGGCAAAACAAATTACAAGATCTTTATTAAAGTGGGAAAGAACTAGAGTTGATTAAACCCAAGCGAGTATCTATGAGTGGATCATCTGTAATAAAGTAATAATAATCACCAAGGCATGCATTCCCATGCTCGTGATAAAATAAGCATGGCTACCAATCAAATGCAACGTAGATCCATGTCATATAATTATAAGAGTAGCCGCGAACAATACCTGAGCGGAGCTACATCGAAATCGAGAAAGATATGCAAAGTATCCATCTCTCAGAAGCTGGTTTGGCCTGATGGTTGTTCTTCAGAGATCGAGAAACAACTCAAAATCTTCTAAACTCGGGTAGAGTGTAATATGAGTGTACATTTGCCTGCAGGAGGTCTTCGTGATAAATGCGTTTACGGACTTTGATAATCTTGATGATAGGACTGAAGAGCGGTGATTCGAACAAAGACTTGATTGACGTTTAGGATGGCCGGGTATAAGGACAAGAGACATATTGCGAGAGTGAGTCATTTCAGAGCTAAGTAACAAACTTCCCTTGGACAATAGCGGCAAGTAGGGCACCGCGGCATATCTTGTTAATCATAAGTCTCTGGCGGAGAGACGCGCCAAACTCTCCATATGTTTGGAAGAATAACCAAGCGGTGGAGGACACAACTTCTATGCTTGAGAAAAACTTCCTGGGTCGTACCCCATCCATGATGCGATGCATCAGCGGACCCGGATGTGCTTTATCCAAAGAGCGACTCATAATCATATGAAGAGAATACTTTTCTCATCCTCTTTTGGGGTATATTTGATTTTTGTTCTTTGAATATGTGGAAAAAGAATAAAATATTCGTTACAAAGGAGGAGCGAGGATCGAAAACATACAAGTTCAAGGCACAAAGGACAAAGGCCCGATGTTCTAGGGAAATGATACCGGGAAAAATCCTCCGATGGTAAAAGGTGTTAAGCCTTGAGGCCTTAATTTGTTACTAAATTTTGATGGTAAAGGATGCACATCGCGGTTGATAGAACACACAATGGTGCGTCAGCCGATGTAATTTTAGCGAGGCGAAGAAACTCGGTGATTTTCATGTTTAGAGTAAGAAAAAGCATAAAAGGAAACTTCATTGAGGTACCTTTTAAAGTCAATAGTCTAGTTGATTTGAAAAAAGGGTAAACTATCACCAACCCAGACGTCAATTCAAAACCATTTTAACGAGTGTGACAAAGGGACAGAATCACTCATTTATTTTTCAATTTTAGTCACGAAAAGATTAACTATGGACTCAAAAGTCGAAATGTTCTTCTGGGCCGTTTTAATGAGTGTGAAAGAATAGGTCACTCGACAATCTTTTCGAATTTTAGGGAGTGCACGAAAAGAGCTTAACTATGGACTCAGGGGTTTCTTTTAAGTAGATTTTAGTCCCTCGGGCCCGAAAGGAATAAAATTATACCTGAGGATACTCTTCTAAAGAATGAAAATTCAATGGAGCTCAGCTGATACCGATGCAGTTGACCCGTCAGGACGAAAAAGGAGTAAACTACGGCCGGACGGGCGTGACTTCAAATTTCGGTTTATGGCGTGGTCTATGCTCGGCTTCGGCAATCTTTTCTCATTTTAAAGATGCGAAAAGGGCTTAAAGGAGACGTTTGAGAATGATAACCACGGAACGGTTTAACGAGTGTGAAGAAACAAAGATCACTTTCGGCAATCTTTTCATCTTTAAAATTAAGAAAAGGGCAAAGAAGACTCCATAATGGTTACTTTTTCTCAATTAATCCGGCCGAGATCGAAAAGCATAAATCTGATCTGGCAGGATGTTTCTTTTGGGTCCCAAAGTGAGCTTGAAGAACAACAAAGAGTAGCCCATGGTCGACACTTTGTGGGTCAATGTCGAGTATCGCTTAAACAAGACGGCGAAGCGAAAACATGTGAATTCTTTAAAAGATCCCGGGTGTAAATACGAATCTCCTCGGGTGAAACAATCAAGCTCCGTGAACATTCTCCACGGCCAGGGAGTTGGAGATATTGATAGACATCGTTTGATGTCGTTACCATATTTCCCTCGGCGTAAATTTCCTGTGTAGCTAAGGGTTAATGGGACAAGGCTGATATCAGGTAAATGGTAGTAGTAGATTCTCACGCCTCGGTCCGGTGTAACTCACGGGAGAAAGTATGATCTATGATGAAGATCTTCCCAAGGTTTTTTTTGGACTAGTCATTGCTTCGATGATTTCTTCGTTTGAGGGAAATACTAATTCTAACGAATTGGTGTTGACAAGGGAATCCTGAGCCCATATAGGCTTTGGAAGTGGATCCAGCTCTTGTGCGGAAGTCGGATCGAGATAGGCTGAAACTGCTGAACCATAGAATGCGCTCGCCCGTGACGACAAGGGAAGACATGCCCGATACCATACATCCATGGTGTTTGATGGGAAGGAAAGAATCCTGGATCATTAAAAATGAAAATTCGCGGGCAATGAGCACAGAAAATCTCGGCCTTGTGGGGAAGTCGATATAAACTTGACATGTAGCGAGGAGGTGGATAATCAGTACCCATCAAAGATGGGCACAAACTAACTCGTTGACTTACCGGCAGGGGATTATCTACAAAAGGCGATGGATGCCCCAAAGTGCAGGTCGAGCCGAGAAGGACAAACCCCGATCAATGGTCACTATCAAGCCTTCATGTGGAAACAATAAAGAGCTGGCGGAAAATTATGGCGACCAACTGCATAGCATATGTCCAACTACGACCTAACAGAGATTGTAATCGATGGGGTATATTCCTCTGCGCCAGCACCGCGGTCTTCCCCCAGTACTACGAGGAAGAAGGATGATGCCATGCGAATTACAGGAAGAAGCGACCATCGACAGCGGTGAGAAGAGTAGGTGATGGAGACAACTGAGGTTGACCAATGGCCTTCAACGAATATGACATGGCGCATGTTGGGCATACCGTTTACCACCATGCGGAAGATGTTTTGTGTAAAGGTTTTCGTTAAGGTGAGCCACTACTATCTGAAGCAGCGTGGTAAAGACAATGGTTTCAAATTGATGCGTATCTAGCATGATTTTTCCTGGGTTACAAGTCTCAGCTGAGCCTAAAGCAGCCAACAATGCTTTCCTCTGAGCTGGGAAACTTTCGAGGACCTCCATGGACCTGCCCTGAGGTTTGTGACCGATATTCCACCCTTGAGTAGTTAGGCGGCCCTTGCGTTTTGGATTATCACGGCTCGTTTGAGCGCACCTTTGGGGATGTGTGTCAATGTAAGTTTCACCAGCGTCTTCGATCGAAGAAGGAAAGAGATGATCTACGACTTCTTTGCCCTTATCGGCGTTTTGTTTTGCTATAGTCATGAGCTCTAGTTCCGATGAAAGCGTCACTTTTCATCATGTATCGTTACATGTGGAAGATGAAGCGTTTGGGAGAGGGAAGTTTTCGTGGTACCCTTGTCCGTCTCTGAGAGACTTGAGATTAGATTCGCCCCTCTTTGAAAGGATTGATCAACCACGGCTTGCGGTTCTTTAGCATGACAAACTGCAGGCCTCTGCCGTCGAGGGCATATAAATGAGTTCGTTGATCTTCGCACAAAGATTGCCGCGGATACTCACCTTTCTCTTTTACGTAGTGCCCTGCGCCCGGCCCCTTATCATTCGGTTTTATCCCCTTACCCTTCTTACATTGTTTCTTCTTGCCTCGAGTCTTTGGATTTGTAACTGGGTTAGTTTGAATGAGTAATAGCCGTTTGATGAAAGTAAGCGAAATTAAATTTGAGTGTTAATATGGAATGGCTAGCTGCGGTGTTTTGTCAATTCGGCGGCGGAGAACTTAGTTTATTGCCCGAACCAACTATGCCATCGTATGTGGTTCGGCTCTCTGTTTGTTTTTGTCGAGAATCGATCGTGGTGCATCCGTGGGATGTTGTCTGATAGACGGTGAGAATAAGATAAGCTCAAAGTATTGTGAGCTCTCATGATATTTCTTCCTCGGAGAAAACCCTGAAGTTGCGACGTCTTTGGATAAATTTGGAACTAAAGACTTAAGGAACCACTCCAGCAGGAATGTTGCCGGGACGGGATGCGTTACTGATAAGACTCTTCGGCGTTGCCACTCTCGAATAAGATCCGAGATATGAATCTTTTGGCGTACGGTGCCGAGGTAATGCCTTCGTGCGGCGTCATTATCTCCTGAGATGCTTGGAAATGGACAAGAAATATAGCCGATTCGGCCCAGAAAAAGAATATCATTAGAGCGATCCAAGTTCTATGTACCATTGGCTTGCTCCAGATAAAATTAACGTTGAAACAATACTTGGCTATCTGGAAGTCATCTTTCAATGAGTTGGATGAGCACCATAGGTGAAAAGTGAATCCACGTGATCCCGGATCGCCGTTGAGTTTAACCGAACTTTGGGATGTCGAAGGCAACTTCGTCGGCATAAAATGCCAACACGGATCATGATAGATAAGGTCATACAAAAGTCTCGACAAGTCTGGAAAACGCAGAGTTTCCAGAAAAGGTAGACTAGGCTGCGACATCAACTGATTGGCAGCCTGAAAAGAAGGTCATGGGTTGTAACTAGCACCAAGTTTCCAGGAAAAGTTTGGTTGCTGGCCCGGGGTTGGGTAGAAACCTTGGCCTTGACCCGGTATCAATGGTTTTGCATTTGAGGAGACATCATTTATTGATTCCCCGTGAAGGACATAAGTTTGGGCATTCATGGAGTGTGTTGTGGACTTTGGGAAGGATTCTTCCATGCCAGTCCTGTGGGGAGAAGCATAGTAAACTGTCGAGGTTCCATTGATTGTGGAAGCGTTACCCGAGCGACATTCAGGTGGCGGGATTTGATCCTTTCACGAGTTCCAAGTCCGAGATAAATGTGCCCCGTGGCGAATCATACTGTGCGGTTGGTATCCAAAAATAAGTGCCGGATTGGAAAGCCCTTTCGATTGTGGTATCGCGTGACCAGCAGCCGTTCCAAGCGAGCGGTAATACCAAACAAAACTGCCTTGGTTGTCGCCGGCTCCCGGCTCAAATAAGCTTATTGTCGCGGGTTGTCCGACAACGATTCTGTTGTCGCCGGACCACCGGCGAGAATGAAGGAGGAGATGACCTCGGCGTAAAGAAGCGTTAGAAAGAACATGAGTGCCCCAGTTGTATGCGGAGAAGCATTTGACTTCTGCTTTGAATAAAGTACGTGAAATGGGCGAAGATGAGTCTTGAGAAACGATGCTGAACTAGAGCATCCGTGAAAGCGGGCGCTGTCGCACTAGATGTAAAGGGTTTGTAGCGCCCACGAAGAGATAGTCCGGTCCACTGCGGCGAAGTTAGCGGCGAACCATGGTGAAAGTACGGACGGCAGAAGCGGTATGTTAGGAGGGCTTCTCTACGTAGGCTGACCTGATGATAGGAATGGAGAAGTCAGTTAGCGATTGGTTCCACCAAAGCTGGATCGGCGAAAATAGTCGTTAAAGTAGATTCAATGAAATAACGACTTCCGGCCCAAAAACGGTGAATGAGGGTTTAACCAACCCAAGATTGGCGGTTGATCCCTCCGGGGGTTGTCGGGATCGAAAGCCCCAGTTGCCTAAAAGACGGATGGTCTATCTTAAAGCCTCGGTGGTGGCGGGGGTGGCTCGATATCACGGCGGCCGGGCCGAAGCCGCCGTGGCCGTGAACTCGAATCCTCCGGTGTGAAGAAATTCGACCGCTAAAGGCGGGGATCTACCACCGGAACAAACAGTAACACTCATTAAAAGAAAGCCCCTAGCAGACGGATCAAGCAATCACTAATATTAGTAGGAAGGCGATTCCACAACCAACACTAGAGTACCCTACCAGTGCAAGTGCAAATCGAATAAGAAATAACCCTCCAGGTATACTCTAAGCGTTGGTCCGAAGTCACGCCCTAAGTACCGGTACCCATGATCACGTATGTTCCTACGAAAAAGATGAGCAATTAATGAGTTTGCCGGCCGTGGTATAACTATCGAGGCCCGGAGATGCACGATCGGCTGATCAGAAGACCACAATGGCGGTATCAAGCCGAAACTGTCAAAGGTATGTCGAAACAAGTGTTAGGAAGGCGGCCGGACCTCGAGCAGACCGAGACCCACGAAACAAAGTGGCAAATGCTAACAGCAGATCATGCGGATCCTCTATATCATGTTCTCCACTACGTTCGATCCGGCTTTGGAGGGTTATCTCCGCTGCCTTTCCTTCTAGCGACCTCGTGGTAGCCCTGTCGTTAGAGGGGTCTGAATAGCTTCATTAGCAGGACTTCTACACTCCTAAATAATGAGACTCAATGTTTGTTTTGGTAGCCTCCGGAGAATTCTCTCGACCTATTCCAAGAGCCCTGTCTGACTAATGTGTACCCTACAGAAGAAACAAAAGTCTACTTGATTTACTATAAGCGTTACTTTTAGTGGCTTTTACAGAATCTCAAGGTCGCGGTAAATTGATGAATTATTGTGAAGCGGACTTAAAGCAAAATCTGGAAAATGCTTAGAAACTAAGAACACTAAAATGCAAAACCAACAACTTTTCTATGAAAAACTTCTTTTCTCTTTCAGATTCACAGATTTTGTCGCGGTAAATAGAGAATTTTTCACTTTCGGATCTGTTAGCTACTTATGCTAGGCATGCATTGTAAAACTTATGTAAAGAACTTCTTTCCTGAATTCTTGATGCAACAACCAATTTTTCAAATCCAAGAGAAGGGAAGTAAGAAAGGTATTTTTTTTTTTATTTAGTTAGTAAATATCACGCACAACGAGGAAAAATGATGACAGATCAAAACCAGAGAATGGAAAGAAAACTCTAACCCCAAGCTACGGATACTTAAAGCGGAGTCGAGCACAGGAAGTAAAAGCAATGAAACACATAATTCCCTCTTGCTAAAAACTGCAAATAAATGTTTTTAAGCTCTTTTTATCTTTTCTATCAACAAAAATCAACTAACAAGCACAAGATAAGGGGGAAAACACCCTAACACGGTGGTATGTGACTCCAAACCCCAAAACCTCGAGAGAACTCTTCTCGCTGCGGGAGGGATGGTACCCCACAGGCAGAAGATACCCTAAGGACCCACGGTATCACCAATACGATAAAGCGAGGTATCCAGCGATGCTAAAATACCTCTGAAATTTGTGAATTATCCGGCGCTCTAAGTTTTCTTAGAGACATGGGTATAGTTAAAATCTATAAGAAAAATCAAACCATGAAATCTAGTCACGAAAGAGGCTTACAGTATTGATCACGGAGACCTGACGGTGAATCTTATCCTCTCAGAAAACAAAGAAAATTTTCAATAGAAAATAAATGCAAAAGTAGTAGGCACTACCACTAACAAGATAAACATGCACAGGAAAGGAGGATTTAGGAGTCCATAACCGATGAACGGAGAGTCATGAATATGGACTAAGAGACGAGTGGCGGCTACCCTCGACAGAACTATCTCATAATGTTAAAATCTTATTTGCGACACTTGCAAAAGCGGTGAAGAACAAAGACAATCAACTAAGCAGACGAACGAGGATCCGGAAAGCCCACAGAGAGATGAACTTACGGCGGGGAAGAGGGGGCTGCCTCTTTAACTTCCTGAAAACTACCCGCATCTTGAAACTCTATAGCGCGGATGCATATGCTATGACAGTTAGAAGCGTAGGTTACCAGCGTCTTGAGGCAATGCGGGCAGCGAGTACCTGTAATATCGAAAAGAAAAATGTCGGCGTCGGTCAAAGAGGCGGTATTGATAACGAGGCTCTTCTTTGACTAACGAAAACAAAAACAAACCCAAGAAAGCAATTTAATTCTCTTAAACTACCAAAAATCTTTCGCAAACCAAGAGACCCTAAGAGTAGAAAATAATCCCGGTGGAATTAGCCAATTACATTGTTGGGTATTCTACCCTCTGGACTAATAAGCTAGGGCTCTAAAACTTATACGCAGAAAATGACCGCCAAGACTTATCTTTTGACCTTCTACCCGAATCAGAAACCTCTTTCTTCACATGCATACAAGAAAAGGATAAACCAACCTTTTCGGACCCGGTGATATATGAATCCTCGTTGAATTTCTTGTCCTTTCTTGCTGGCACACTCCTTCCACAAAGCTTCACGCAATCAAACAATACTAGCATGCGTACTCTTGATCACAATATATAAAGGTTAGAACAAAACATAAATCAAAGATCATATATGAGACTTATGTATCGCGGAACCGGAAAAATATCTTTTTTCATTAGCTTCAATACAATCAACTTACAATGATTTAAAGGTCGGTCACCGTTCCACGATTCTGATCTGGGCTCTTCCTCTTCTTTTTGTCCTCAAGTAGCACGCTAGCAGGTTTCTCCTAAATCTTGAGGCAAAGCTAAAGGGTTGGGACAAAGCGTAACAATTTGTGAGAGTTCCTTTACTATATTTTCCTCTTTGACTAGTACCCTACCCTCCTTTTTATAGAGCTGGAAGAAGAGCTAGGGTTTAGTCAGAACTCTCGACCATGGCGGAGAGTTTAGGTCTTGACAAAAAGCCCGTCTGGCGGAAACTTCGATTTTTGCATTGTTAGGTACTTTCATGGTACATTTTAGAGCTAGCATGGATAAAAGCGTCGCATTAAAGAGGACAACAAAAGCGGATGCCAGCGCTGATGAAGATAGAGGCAGCGGGTTGCTTGTTCAACCGCGCCCAGTGAGAAGTTAGGGCGCGGGTTGCTTGTTTTGAGTGGTTTTTTGAGGAGTTACTCAACATGGCTTTGGCTAGGAAGAGGCATGAGTTGGCCTGATGCCAGGTAAACCTGTATGGTGCATTTTAGGGTTATAACAATGGGGATCTGGAAGAAGAAATATATATGAAGAAACCAGAAGGTTATGCTATGAAGGGAAAGAAGGAGATGATATGCAAGCTGAAAAAGTCCCTGTATGGTTTAAAACAATCACCAAGAATGTGGTATAAAAAATTTGATACTTATATGCTGGTACTTGGCTTTAGAAGAAGCAAATAAGATCACTGTGTGTATTTTAAATTAATTGGTGATCATTTGATTGATTTGGTATTATATGTGGATGACATGTTGCTGATAGGAAACAACAAGGAGATTATCTAGGATGTGAAAACTCAGTTGTCCCCTAAATTTGACATGAAGGATCTCGATGCTTCAAATTTCATTTTGGGCATGGAAATTAAAAGAGATCGGAAAAGGATGAAACTCTAGTTAAATCAGAGAAAATATGTCGAGACAATATTGTAGAGGTTTAATATGCAGAAATGTAAACCGGTCAAGGTTCCTATTCCTGTTGGTGTAAAGTTATCTGCGGATCAGTGTCCCAAGACACATGAAGAAGAGGAGGACATGTCTCATGTTCCATATGCGAGTGCAGTTGGAATTTTAATGTATGAAATGGTCTCTACTAGACCGAACATTGCACATGCAGTGGGAGTTTTGAGAAGGTATATGTCAAAACCAGGGAAGGAGCATTGGACAACAATAAAAAGGGTTTTCAGGTATTTGCATGGCACTTCTAGCTATGGGTTGTGCTACGAAGGAAGACCAGGATTGGACAAAGTGGTGGATATACATGGCTTTGTGGATGCATACTGGGCTGGAGATTTGGATCGTAGGAGATCTACATGTGGGTATGTGTTTAACCTGTTTGGAGGACCAATAAGTTGGATGAGCAAAAGACAAGCTGTAGTGGAACTTTCAAGTATAGAAGCTGAATACATGGCCGCCACTCATGCAAGTAAGGAAGAAGTATGGTTACAAATATTGTGTTCAGGTATTGGGTTGGTAGAACAAGATGTAAGGATAGAGTGTGACAGTCAGAGTGCAATTTTTCTGGCGAAGAACCCTGCTTATAATTCAAAGACAAAGCACATTGATGTTCAAAATCACTTTGTGAGAGACATGATTGAAGAAAATAAAGTATCACTGATGAAGGTGGACACTTTGAATAATGTTGTAGACTCATTAAAAAAATTGTGAGCACTGAGAAGTTCTCTTGGTGTAGAGGATCCATGGGCATTGCTGCCCTGGATTGTTGATTATGTAATCCTATAACACCATGTATGCAAAGAAAACAAAAAGTGGGAGAATGTTGGGTATGTGTTATATTATTTGCATGAGTAGTAGTGTTATATTTGTTTCCGAGCGCGCAGGGGTTTGGGGGCAACGCCCCCCCAATTTTTTTTTTCTGCATCAGGACCACATTATATTTAGGTGGTTTTTTGGCACATGGTTTCTTTGCCTATGGTTTTTTATTTCCGGTAAGGAATAAGGGTTTTGGACTAATCCATGTCATTGGTTTAGGGTTTTGGATGCCGCTGGCTCCTATATGTATTTTGCATTGTAAACGTTGTAACACAATGAATGAATATAGAATATGCCAGTTTTCCCGGTTTGGGTTTCTAGGGGAAAAATATCCGTGTAATGTTTATATTTGCGATTGTATCTTTTCTGTTCTTTTATGAATATATGTTTGCAGTAGATATTGTAGAAGGTTAGAATTTACAAGCTATATGGGTTAAAAGGTATAAGAAAAACACGTTATTAGAAGCTTTTGAGGAGGCAAATCTTATTGAAAAGGATATTCTCAGTTTGAAGGATAACGTAAACACTGAAGCTGAATCAACTTCCTCTTCTAAAAAGAAAATAGAAATTCTTACCATACCTCCTCCAAATAAGAAAGAACAAGAACCCTTAGATTTGGAAAGCTTACAGAAAGCCTTTCAAAAGTTATCTAATCAAGTTATAGACTTGAAAATATCTACATAGGAAGGATCGTCAAGTAAAGGAAATTATCGACCACTTTTTAGGAGACTGCTTCCAAATCCTCCAAACCGGTCAAATCTCACTACAAAAGGTTTGAATTTTGAAGGGTTACATCATGTTATACAAGCCATATTAGATGGAACTGATATTTCTGCTACTGTCCCACCTGAAAATCAAAATGATATAGATGAGGAAGAAACACCTGATGAGGAGGATTCATCTCCCCCAGTTTTTGGGCATCTTTCCGACAGTATTTTCCAAGCTAATTTTGAAAATGTTCATAAAAACCAACATCCATATAATACTCGTAGTAAAGTTCAAAACACATCTTCACTCGAGGCTATTAAGAATATAATATCAAGACAATCAAGATAGGTTGAAACATCAAAAAACCCCGTTTCCGTCGATATAGACTATGACCTTATTGAAGATCTTAAAATATTAAAAGAAAATATATCAATTTTTGAGCTGCTTAAATTCCCTCCCTTCCTACATAAAATGTTACGAAGCATAGCTGATAACAGTAAAAAGAAATATCCTCTGGACAAAAAATCAGCAGAAAAATGCATCAATAAAACAAAGGATATTGTGAACAAAAGGCCACCTGAGGACCATAATAAAAATGATACGTTGGATAAAAACATAGTGAATTTAGATAAAGTAACCTCAGACACAACAAACAAAAATCAACAGACTTCTTCTCCCACACCACGAAAAAATGTACCACCACTTCTGTTAACTTTCAAAATCTTCAACAAAAATGTTCATAATTGTATGGTGGATTCCGGGGCTTCATCAAATGTAATGCCTTTGTCTATTTGTCAAAATATCAATGCTGGAGTTAAACCTTCTGATTCGAAAATTATTCAGCTAGATAGAACTAATGTCACAGTAGTTGGTGAGCTTAAACACATATTGATTAGATTATCATCTAACCCAAAATTGCACTAGGTAATTGACATAGTAGTTGCTAATATTCCATAGGTATATGGCATGTTCTTGAGTAGAGATTGGTGTGAACAATTTCATGGTTATTTTTCCACATATTGGTCTCATTTGTGGCTACCAGAAAATGGCCAGCCAAACAAGCTTAGAATTAATGGAGAAGATTATCTGAAATACACTGTTACGGATCTAAATGACTCAAATGAACCGTTTACCGCTAGTGTAAATGCATTAGAAAGTGAAGGTATGGACACTTTCTTTGGGAATTTCGTGACTGAAATATATACTATTACTGACCCAAATCAACAATCTGAAATATCAGTATGTACCCAAGCTTCAGCCTCTAAAAATGATGTAAATATTGTATATAGTTGTGAGAATGATGAGATTTGTTCTTTATACTTTGATGGTCTAAATCACGTGAAGGAGTCAGTGTTGGTTGTGTATTGATAGACCCAAAAGTTAATAAGACATTCATTTCTTGTAGATTAGAATTTGAGTGTACAAACAATACGACAAAATATGAAGCTCTCCTGCAGGGACTCAAGAAGGCCATAGACCTTAAAATTCAAAGCTTAGCAGTATTTGGTGATTCTAAAATTGTAGTCAGATAGGTGAAAAATGCTATTCATTGTTTATCACCTCACCTAAATAAATACCAGATCGAGGTATGAAACTTAATTAATAAATTTCTCACTTTTAACATAATATCTATTCCTAGTTCTAGTAATTCTGAAGCATATTTGTTGGCAAATGTGATGCAGACCCCCATTCTCTCCCTTGGGGCTGCACGACCTCCCGGTCAAGCATCTTCGATTCTCCGAGCCAAATTGGATCTCTGAAACCTTAATGGTCTCACTTGTGACTAAACACAGGCCCTTTCAATCTTTTGGTGCAGGTTCTATGACACCCTCAACCTATTCCTTCGTGCTACTAAGCTATCGAGTTTCAGGTGCTAGCTCCTCTTCCATTATCCCTTTCCCGTATGTGACCTCAGGCTATGTCCTCACGTAATCACGTGATTGCAGGGTGGTCTAGAGTGGTTTGGGGCCACACCTCTTTTCTCTTCGCAATTCACTATCAGCTGCCACATATCCCTTTGTCAATACCGTGGTTTCAATTGCGACCCACTCTAATAATTTTAAAACCTGATCACTTTCTGTCCCCACAATTAAGCGTGACCGTTGATCTTGTGATCTTGGGAGTTTCCTCTAGATCGACGGCTGAGATCTTTCCTCTCTCTGCCTTGGTCAACTATCAATCAACGACCCTTTTCCTCCTTTCACACGCACTCCCAGATCTCCACGATCTATCTATGCGTGCCCTCTTTTCAAACCGATGACTACGATTGATTTCTCCCTTCAGGCTTTGGGAGTCTCAACTCGTAACTCTTTCTTCCTCTGCATTACTTCCACCCGAAGTCGATGATCTGTCGATGTGTGTCCCTCATAGATTGACGATTGTGGTTCACTTCTCTCTTCGGGCTTCAGGAGTTTCAATTCTCAGTCTTCGCTTTCTCCCACAGTGCTTTCACCCAAAGACAACGCTCTGTTGATGCGTGTCCCTCACAGATCGATGACTATGGTTCACTTCGATCTTCGGGCTTATTGAGTTTCAAATTTCAATATTCACTTTCTCCCAGAGTGATTTCACCTAAAGACGACGATCTGTCGATGTGTGTCCCTCATAGATCGATGGTTGTGGTTCACTTCGCTCTCCGGGCTTCAAGAGTTTCAACTCTTAGTGTTCTCTTTCTCTCGGAGTGCTTTCACCCGAAGACGATGATTTGTTGATGCGTTCCCCTCACAAATCGACGACTGTGGTTCACTTTGACTCTTCGGTCTTCAAGAATTTCAAATCCTCATTGAAATACTCGAAGTGACTTTCCCTCGAAGTCTCAAATCTATTGACACGTAACCCCCTGTCGACCAATGACCAAGATCTATTTCGACTCTTCGGTGAAATCACTCTCTCCTTGTCTACAAACTTTCGAAGTTGTAGATCTTGTGCCAGTTGTCCCTATGGATGATGGAATTTTCCCAGATCTGACGATCTGGAAAGATCCCACTCCCTCTTGAACGAATCTTAGTCGATGACTCGTGAAACCTTCAAAACTTCATTTCTCTTGAAGATTTCTCCCGCTATTTCTCTTGAGCTTTCTCTCTCGAACTCTTTGACTCCTTAGAGGGTTACTTTGACACTTAGTCAAATTTTGGATCTATGCACTCCTTGCAACGGATTCTTACGCAAGACTTAGCTTCTTGCGGGCGACTGTGCACGCTTTGCAACAATCCCTTTGTAGTCCTTGCAAATGGAAATTTTACGCTATCTCTTTTGAGCTTATGATTTGAAACAAACTCTGTCACTCCGTGCAACATATTCTCGCGCAAGACTTAAGTTCTTATGGTGACTGTGCACACCTTGTAGTAGTCTGTTTGCACTCCTTGAAAATGGAAGTTTCACGCTATCTCTTCCGAGTTTCTGAGTCGAAACAGAATCTGTCAACACACTCCTTGCAGATTGTATGCACACCTTGTATGAACTCAACAAAGGTAAAACAATTGAAACTTATCCAAACATTTCACAGTTTCATATACTCAACAACATAACTCATTCGTTCATGAAAATAAAATAACAAGGAATTGTAAATAGTAGCAACACCATGCATTGGATCAATTTTCCTCTAATATATTCATTCAATTGTAAATGGCTACAACTATGATAAAACAAGAACTAAAAAAACTCATCAACAACTAAATCACAACAATCTCCTACTAATGTGTTGTATCATCATTCAGGCATACAACACCTCTATTTATCTTAGAGGGTTCTTAGATTCCCTCCAACTACTCGTCTTCTAAAAACAAATACCTAACTGCTACCTAAGTTCCGTTACATTCAATACTAGGAGTAAAAATCCCATATCGCTCGTGATCATTCATCTCCCAAGCGTTTGATTTTCTTCAGTTTTCAATCATTTCAAAAATATTTGCAAGAAACACCAGTGGTTAAGATTCCAAAATAATTCAAAGGTGCGCTAAAGCATTGAGTTGTCTCTCCACATGTGCTTGCTGACGATGCTCCTGCATCATACTCCCCTGGACAAAAATTCATGGACTCCTGTCCATGAGATCCTGCACTGACTTTCCATGCTTCTGGATATCAGCTTCATTTTCCCAACTGATATCTTCTATCGGGTGTCCCTTCCACTTGACCAAATATTCAAAATAGGTCTTCCTCTCGGTCTTCTTGCCAATCCTTTGATCAACGATCTTCTCCATCTATGGCTTTTCTGCTATAGGAATTTTTTTTTCCCATTGAATCTTCTCTTGATCTTCTGATCTCTTCGTGTAATCTTCCATGTAAGGATACATGTATGATATGTTGAATATGGGAGATATGCCCACATCATCTGGAAACTCGATCTCATAGGCATTTGCATCAAACTTCCTTAATATCTTACATGGTCCTATCTTCTTCATCCTCAACTTGTTATATGTTCCCCTTGGGAACCTTTCTTTCTTGAGATGTGCCAAAACCTGATCTCCTACTTCAAATTGAATCTCTCTGCGATGTTGATGAACTCTACGCTTGTACTCTCGGCTAGAATTCTGCAACTGCTCTCTGATATGGCTATGGAGCTTCTGCATTTCTACAGCAAAATATTATGCTCTAGTGCTTCTGATATCACTTTGTTCCAAGTCTCTCAACTCAACTACTCCTCTTGGATGCATTCCATACAGTATTTGGAATGGGATCTTTCCAGTTCGCATGTTCAGTGAATCATTGTATGTAAATTCTGCTTGTGGCATAATCTGATCCCAGTGACTATGATGCTCAATGAGCAGACTCCTCAATAATTTTCCCAAACTTCTGTTCACCACCTCAGTCTATCCATCTGTATGAGGGTGATAAGATGAGCTGAAGGAAAAATATGTCCCCAACTTCTTCCACAGTGTTCTCTAGAAATGACCAACGAATTTAGTATCTCTGTCTGAGACAATACTTTTGGGTAATCCATGAAGTCGAACAACTTCCTTGAAAAATAAATTTGCAACATGTGTTGCATCACTGGTCTTCTGGCATGGGATTAAGTGTGCCATTTTTGAAAATCTATCCACCTCCACAAATATGGAATCACATCCTCTTTGTGTCCTTAGCAGTGCCAATACAAAATCCATGCTTATTGCATCCCAAGGCCTCTCTGGTATTTGCAATGGTTGATACAATCCAGTGTTCTGTCTTTTTCCTTTTGCATGTTGGAAGATTCTACATTTGTTTACAAACTTTATCACTTCTGTCCTCATACCTGGCCAGTAATATGAACCGTTCAATTGTGCAAATTTTTTATCATGGCCGAAATGTCCATGCAATCCTCCACTATGATTTTCCTTCAAAAGGTTATCCCTCATTGAGCATTTTGGTATGCACAACTGATTTCCCTTGAACATCAATCCCTCTTGAATCATATACTCTGTCCACAGTATTTTTTCTCTTAGCACAAGATCTGCACATGCTTTGTATGCTTCCTTGAAGTCTAGATCCCCACTGTACATTTCCTTAAGGTGTTCAAACCCTAAGGTATTCACCTGAAACTCCTGTAGAATCAAACATCTCCTGCATAATGCATCAAAAACTTTGATAGCATTTCTAGAAATATGTTTTATGAAAAAAGTAAAATTCTGCATAAACTCAATCCAATTTGCACGTCTCTGATTCAATTTTTCTTGTCTAGTTATGAATTGTAAATCCTGGTTCTCGCTATACAAGACAAGTTCCTTTGGAACAAGGTAGTGCCTCCATTTCTTCAAGGCTTGAATTTTGGCATAAAATTATTTATCATATGTGGAGTACTTTCTCTTAGTCTCATTCAAATTCTCACTTAAATATGCAATTGGTTTATTATCCTAGCTCAGGACTGCTCCAATTGCAACTCCACTTGCATCACATCTCACTTGAAATATCTTTCCAAAATTTGGTAAGACAAGAATTGGTCGTTCTGTTTTCTTCTCCTTCAAGATATTGAAGCTCCTCTCAGACTCCTCTATCCATTTAAAATACTTGTGCCTCTTATTCATTGTATCCATCATAGGTGCACAAATTCCACTATAATTTATGATGAACTTCCTATAGAAACTTGCTAATCCATGAAAGCTTCTCACTTCAAACATACTCCTTGGTGATGGCCATTCTTTGATTGATTTCACCTTCTTTGGATCCATCTTCTATTCATTTAAAGAGATCAAGAAACCCAAGTAAATGAGTTTTGTCTTCATAAAATAGGACTTCTTCAGATTTATCAACAACTTCTCCCGTTATAGTCTCCTTATCACTAATGTCAGATGTCTCAAATGATCCTCTTTAGTATTGCTAAAGAACAATATATCATCCATATATATAACCACAAACTTACCAATAAAATGTTTAAGTATTTCATTCATCAACCTCATAAAAGTACTTAGGGCATTTGTTAAGACAAATGACATAACAAGCCACTCATACAACCCTTCATTTGTCTTAATGGTTGTTTTCCACTCATCGCCTTCTCTCATCCTTATCTGGTGATATCCACTTTTCAAATATATCTTCGAAAAGAAATTTGCTCCACTTAAACAATCCATTAAGTCATCCATTCTAGGCAAAGGAAATCTATACCTGATGGTGATCTTGTTTATGGCTCTCGAGTCTATACACATTCTCCATCCTCCATCCTTCTTTGGACTCAACAAAGTTAGGACTGCGCGTGGACTCAAGACTTCTCTGACCAAACCCTTGTCTAACAATTCTTGGGCTTGGTTCTTTACTTCCTCATTCTCTTCAGGTGTCAATCTGTATGATGCTTTGTTTGGAAGACTTGCTCCTGGTATCAAATCAATATGATGATGGGTGGCAATGAGTTAGGCAACTCATCCACTACTATGTCAGCAAAATTATCAAACAACTCCTGAACTTATTCGAGAAAATCATCCATCGAAGTACTTGTAAGGACAAACCTAAGTTTCCTCACCACAACAAACTGCATGTCTTGTTCCTTCTTGAATTCTCTCAGGAGTTCCTTCCCACTCATGAGAAGTATGCTTGTGCTGGCTTCCTCTTTTACTTTCTTCTCCTCTATTGGTAGCAACATGTGTTTCCTACCATTCTTCTCCAAGGTGAAAGTATTTTTTCTCCCATCATGAATGACATTTCTGTCAAACTGCCATGGCCTTCCCAACAAAACATGACATATATCCATGGGAATCACATCACACAAAATTTCATCTCTATATCCTCCTATCTTAAATTCAACGAGGCATTGTTTAGTGACCATTACCTGGTGTCCTTTCTACAACCATGAGACTTTATATGGCTTCGGATGTGCAATTGTCTCCAACTCCAATTTCTCCACCATCTCTGTGGATACTAAGTTATCAATGCTCCCACTATCAATTATCACCTTGCATACTCTGTCTTTAGTCTTGCAAGTTGTCCTGAATAGACTGTTCGTCTACATTGGCTTCTCAATTTTTGGCTCTGTTTTTAAGAGAACCTTCCTCAACATTAGGGATTTTCCATCCTCTTCACCTTCTTCTTCAACATCCCTTTTCTGTTCTTCTGAAATGTGAGCTTCACCTCCTCCTTCTTTCTTTTTCTTGGTACATTCCCAATACATGTGTCATGTCTTTCCACAGGCATAAAACCTTACTTATCCTCGTCTGCTTCTTCCTCTTCCTCTAAAATAACTTCTTCCACCACTTTGTCTTCCTCGAGAACTTCCTCCTCTTTCTGAGTGACTGTGTGGTTTCTAAGTCTCTCCTTTTGATTTCTGTGTCTTATCATGGGAAAATCCCTTGCCTTTTCTTGGGCTTCTGCCTCTGTTTCACTGTCTCTGTTTCTTGGCCAAATTATTCTCTGCCTTCAGAGAAATCTGATAAGCATCCTCTACTATCCTCACTGATATCATGTTGATCTCATGCTAGATTTCATACCTCGGGCCATTTATATACCTGGCAACTTTTTCCTCATCCTTCTCTCGCTGTCTAGTCTTGATATTCAACTTCTATAACTCCTTCGTGTACTCTTTCACTATCATACCCTTCTGTGTTAGGTTCTGAAACTTCCTGAACATATTTATCTGATAATTATTGCGCATGAATTTAGCCTTCAACTTGGATACCATTCTGTCCCAATTCTCTATCTTCTATTTTCCTTTGCTTCTCCTCTCAGCCTGCATTTCATCCCACCACAACGCTGCATGCCATTTTAGCATGGTGACAACATGTCTCACTTTTTTCTCCTCATCGAGTTCTTCATAGTCAAAATATTTGTCCATGGATCTTATCCAATCCAACAATTATTCAACATCCAAGTTGCCTTCATACATTGGGATTTCTATCTTTTCTCTAGCTCCTAATTTAGCAACCGCTCTCAACAAGCATTCCTCGACAACATTTTCCCTTGCAGCTTCTTCGACTTCTATTTCTTCACTTTCTGCATCACTGATGTCCCCAGCATCAGGTGCCCTCCTCTGCGCTGCCTCAATCGCCTCCAATCTTGCATGAAGCTCTCTCATTTCTCTTTCCACAACGCGATTGGCTAAAGGTGGCTCCACACGTCTCCTTGGTAGAATTGTGCTAACTGTCTCTCACAGACAGAGTACACCTTCAAGCTCTTCTTCATTTCCTAATAACAATTTTAGGCTCTAATACCACTTGATGCAGACCCCCCTTCTCTCCCTCGGGGCTGCGTGACCTCCCAGTAAAGGATATTCAATTCTCCGAGCCAAATCGGATCTATAAAACCTTAATGGTCTCGCTTGTGACTAAACACAGACCCTTTTAGTATTTTGGTGCAGGTTCTATGACACTTGCAACCTCTTCCTTCGTGCTACTGAGCTATGAAGTTTCAGGCGCTAGCTCCTCTTCCATTAGCACTTTCCTGTATGTGACCTCAGGCTATGTCTTCACGTAATCACACAATTGCGGGGTGGTCTAGAGTGGTTTGGGGACACACCAATTTTATCCTTGCAATTCACTATCAACTGCCACGTATCCCTTTGACATTACCATGGTTTCAATTGCAGCTCGCTCACTTTCTGTCCCCGCAATTAAGCGTGAATTTCGATCTTGTGATCTTGGGAATCGCCTCTAGATCGATGGATGATATCTCTCCTCTCTCTGCCTTGGTCAACTATCAATCATCTACCCTTTTCCTCCTTTCACACGCAGTCCCAGATCTCCATGATCTATCGACGCGTGCCCTCTTTTCAAACCGATGACTATGATTGATTTTTCCCTTCAGGCTTTGGGAGTCTCAACTCTTAACTCTTGCTTCCTTTGTAGTACTTCCACCCAAATTCGATGATCTATCGATGCATGTCCCTCACAGATCGATGATTTTGGTTCACTTCTCTCTTTGGGCTTCGAGAGTTTCAACTCTGGGTCTTCGCTTTCTCCCAGGGTTCTTTCACCTGAAGATGACGATCTGTCAATGCGTGTCCCTCACATATCGATGACTATGGTTCACTTCGCTCTTCGGGCTTTGGGAGTTTCAACTCTCATTCTTCACTTTCTAATAGAATGATTTCACCCAAAGATGATGATCTGTCAATGCGTGTCCCTCACAGATCGATGGTTGTGGTTCACTTCTCTCTTCGGGCTTTGGGAGTTTCAACTCTCAGTCTTCGCTTTATCCCAGAGTGATTTCACCCAAAGAGGATGATCTGTCGATCCGTGTCTCTAACAAATCGACAACTGTGGTTCACTTCGTCTCTTCGAGCTTTGGGAATTTTGACTCCTCACTGAAATCCTCGAAGTGACTTTTCCCTGAAGTCTCAGATCTGTTGACACATAACTCCCTATTGACCAATGACTAAGATCTATTTCGACTCTTCGACGATTTTTCTCTCTCCTTGTCTACAAACTTTTGAAGTTGTAGATATTGCGCCACATGTCCCTCTAGATGATGGACGGTCCCTATCCTCTTCGGTACTTTGGTGAATCCTCACTCCTATGTCCACACTGAGACTTAAAGATCGTGTACTTTTCCTAGATCCGACGATCTAGAATGAGCCCACTCCCTCTTGAACAGATCTTAGTTGATGACTCATGAAACCTTTGGAACTTTGTTTCCCTGGAATATTTATCCTTCTATCTCTCTTGAGCTTTCTCTCTCGAACCCTTTGACTCCTTAGAGGGTTACTTCAACATTTAGTCGAGTTTTGGATCTGTGCACTCCTTGCAACAGATTCTTATGCAAGACATAGCTTCTTGCGGGTGACTATGCACAACTTGAAGTAGTCCCTTTGCACTCCTTGCAAATGGAAATTTTACGCTATCTCTTTTGAGCTTATGAGTTGAAACCGACTCTGTCACTCCTTGTAGAAGATTCTCGCACAAGACTTAAGTTCTTGCGGCGACTGTGTGTTAGCACTCTGTAACTTTCCCAAGGATGTGGAGGCAGTCACAGAGGCAACATCAAAACCGCTTCGCATCTTGGATCTAGCCCTCCAAGACTCAGAGAGGGATCTCTCTGACTGATATAACTTTGTTGGAAATAAGATATTAGACTAGTTATGTAGAACATGGGTTTGTTTATGGATTTTGAATTGGTTTGGTTGAGACATAAAAGGATCATTGGGAAAAATGGAGTTAAAGGTAAAGACGATGATAAATGAATAACCAAGAAAACACATGACCAGGAAAGATAATCATGCTAGTGGATCCTTTGAGCTTTATAACATGGAAAAGAAGAATGAACTAAAAATTATTTCAAATGTAGAGCAGAGTATATCTGAATTTTGCATTTCAAAATTGGAAGAAAACATAGATACTGTTTTGAGTCAGCACAGAGTGTCAATAAAAAATCCTCCACATTATCTTCTCGTAGACAATATAGAAAGAAAAGCATGTGAAAAAATAAAATAATGAGTTACATTAGAGAAAGCTTCACCACTAAAACACAACACAGGAATTTGGAAATATAGTGCCTTTGTATTCCTTCATAAAGTGATTTACATCCTATGAGAATTTTTACATCTTTGTCATCCCTAGTCCAACCCTTGGTTCCACAAAATTTTGTGGCTTTATAGCCCTTATATCAGATATCCATATCCTACAATACGGGATCAAATTTACTTAAAATAGAAAACCAACAACTGACAAAAGAAAATAGGAAAGGATCCTATAAAATAGGTGAACTCCTTATCTTTGATGGTCTTCATATCCTTCCAAGTATTCGACAGGTGTAGTAAGCCTTCGAAGGCTGATGGATCTTCATGAGATGTGGGATAAGTCAAAATTGCCACTTTGGCACAAAAACAGTTTTTTGCCCCAAAATAGGTAACCAAATTAACCTTTCCACCTTGCTAGGTGCCTTGAAAACTGGAACAGTTTTGTCTTAGTGAAAATTAACAAAATTGCAAAATACCTTTTGTCTTAGATTTTTAAACACCTTAGGTCTGATATTTTGAAGCCTCTGCATCTTGAGCAGGTTTTGGAATGGATGTAGGATTGTTAGCTATCTCTAGATCATTCAAATGGATGGCTGCATTTGACAGGGTTTCAAGATCAACAGGTGCTTGAGGCTAAGGTCTTGAAGGCATGGCTTGAAACCTCAATGACTTGACCTTTTTCTTCAAATGCATAGCTACTCTCCATAGACTGTTATAGTCCTTTACAATTTTCTTCTTATTTTTCTTTTCTTTAACATTTTCAAGTGCCAATATTTCCAAGGCTGCACTGGTTGTTGGCCTTGATCCTCTGCAATTTGTTGGCCTTGATCCTCTTTTGGTGTAGGTGAGGGAAGATCCCCATACTGTGGTGTAACTAGATCTTCTACTAGGGATACTTCCCGCTCTGCTGCAACCTGGTCTTCTTCATCCTCAGAGTCTGTAAAGGGGATATTGAGGATATTCTTTTCCACTGGAGGTTCTTCTACCTTCTTTGCATCCTTACTAAATTCCAGTTTTTTCTTATCTTTTTTTAGACTTAGGAGATGGAGAGGACTGATCAACTGCGACTAGAGAGATGGCTCTCCTCTTTCTCTTTCCACTTATGGGAGTGGAAGACTTCCTTGAATAAGACCCCTTTTTGTCCTCTAGCTGTAAATCATTCTGAAACTCATTCCAAAATAAGAAGTGGCCCTAATCCTTGTTCCTTCTTTGCAATAGCTCATAAATCAAAATCTTAATCAAACCATGATGGGATAATCTGTCTGCAACCTTTCTTGGTTTAACCTTGACCTGATGAGCCATCTTAGTTAAGATTTTGTGGAGGTAATAAGGCAGGTTCAAGGGGCTCCTGCTAGTAAAGTGATTCATCAATTTGAAATGATAAATAATTACCCTATTATATCTACCCTCATAGGTTATATAAATAAGAATTGACTTCAGCGGGTGCTGCCATTTATCCTCCAAAAAAGACATAGCAATGTCTTTCTTCCATATCAAACACTTGTGCTCTGGTTTCAAATAAGATCTAAATTCAACCTCCTTTGTAACAGTGGTCTTGAACTAGTTTTCTCCAATCCTTGGTAGCTTTGTCACCTCTGCTATGAGGGTTTCATCCACCAGGAACTCTTCTTTTCCAATGAATTCCTTTCTGCCATCAAATGTGAGAGCAAACGTCTCTGCCACCTGCTGATGAGATCTTTGCACTTTTTTACAAAATTCGTAACAACCTGCGTCCTTGAAAAGATGACACACCTCTGGGTGTGATTCCAGGTAACTGATATCATCAAGCTCCCTCCTCAATGATGGTGCTCCTCTCTTCATCTGCAAGAATGATTCTGTACCTGCAATTGGAAATTCGGGCTTGGAGGGAGACCATTCAGTGCAGAATTAGGGAGGTTTGTGCTCAGTTATTACAGAGGTGAGAAAATGGGGAAATGTGATTAGGCGAGGCCTGATTTTGAGGGATGTGAGAGGGTAGTTAGGATTTGAAATGATAATGATCATTCGGTGAACCAAGTCATACTCAACAACTCCCCTGTCTTTTCGATGGATAAATACAATCATAACACCTCACTAAGATGAGCTGACCGTTTCAAATCTCCCTGCGATTTCGGTGGCTAGGAGAGCCCCGCATTTCACGTTTAAGCCGCCAAAAGATAGGGCTTTCGGTGGCTTAGAAACCCTTTTGAAAAGACACTTAGCCACCAAAACCTGTATTTTGAGTTTCTTGAAATAAAAACTACATCAAATGTTTTCCAAAGTTTATTACATGCTCAAAACTCTTTAAAATGAGCCTAAAAAATTTAGAAATGTTCTTTCTAATAACAACCTAACACCTAATCAAATGAAATTGACTAATCTATTTGAGGAGATAATAGGCCAACAAACCCAGAAATTCATCGTGAAACCCACAAATAAATTCTGAATCATTAGATCTCCTATCGTTATAGGTTACTAACACTGTGCACACCTTGCAGCAGTATCTTTGCACTTCTTGCAAATGGAAGTTTCACGCTATCTCTTCTGAGCTTCTGAGTCGAAACAGACTCTGTCAATGAACTCCTTGTTGGATCATGATGTCATTGATGCCAATGGTTTGTCATTGATACCAATGGTTTGATTATTTAGGAGATTGTTGGATCATATGTCATTGATGTAAATGGTTTGGTTTGATTGATGTCATTGATTGATGTCAAGT
>SNQJ01S0103642.1:16671-30649 GCA_010110895.2 Picea sitchensis
ATGATGTGGTTGACATGGTTGCATTTCCTGGAGCTAGATGTGTGACCGGCACGAGGACCCTTCTATTATCACTGGAATTTTGTCCACAAATGGTTACAGGAATACAACATCTCCAAACACCCATTAGTTCATCCATGGCCAAAAAAATTCATTTCCAAAGGGCAAAAAACTATACAACTGGTTATAAAATCAGCATGCGCTCAGAATACAAAGGAAGTGCATGCACATGCATGAGTCAAAAACACCGGAAAAGCACACATGTGTCTGATGCACAACTTTGGATGCAAAAAAACACGCACACCTCAGAACCATGAATTTATGATTTTGGTCAGCCTCCCACCCACTTCTAGTTCATCTCCCAAGTCGATTTGACGCTCAAATCCGAACTGAATCCGAGTGGGGGATTGGTCAAAGACCTAGAGGTGCCCTAAAAGGCTCCTTGTTCACACTACAGATCAGTTGGATAATGCCTCAAATATTTTCTATAAATCGAGGCCATGGGTGCACTATATTTCCAATAATCTATTTGTATTGTTATGCTTCCTATATTCTCCTACAAGGAACCTCTTTCCTCATTGGAGCATAAAAGCACCATTTCATTGAGCTATTCACATCACCTATTGAGTGAATGAGCTTTGGATTTCTTCACCATTTCCTTCTAGTTTTCTATTTGTAAGAAGAACTCAATCATTGGGGGTTCAAGAGCCCTCTCTTGGAGGAAGAGGGGACCCATAAGTCTCCCTTTCTCTTTGGTGTTTTCCGACTAATACAATCTATCCATTGGTGGCATGAATATTGTTTATTTTTGGTTCTATTTCCCTTATGCACTTTAGTTTAATTTCCTTAATTCTTATTATCTTAGTTGTTTATTTGTTTCTTGTGCTTGATGTGTCTAACTCCTACTATCTAGATAACCCAATTGGACTTGTAAGTGTCCTTCTTTTGCTCATATAGGTGACGAAAAGGATACAACAGATTGGCGAATCCACTAGGGAAAGGTATCAATTTCCTCCCCATTTGGATTGTTTGAGCACTTCTTTTTGGTTTATTTAACTTTCAGGAACCATAACTGGACCAAGCATGCCTACAAAAAGTTAAATTCAGAGCTGAGCTAAGAGAATTTCATCCAAAATTTTCTTCTCGATCATGTAACAGAAAGTGAGCGGGTTTTTTAACCCACATGCGTGTCTTCCGAGCACGTGCGCCAAATTTAGTGTGTTTCTCAGCTCATTCTACGCACCTGCACCTACAGGTAATTATTGATTTTCACATTGGCGCCACATGCGCCTATGTCTACTCTGTGACCCGTGCATCTGTCCAGAAATTCAAACATTGTAAGAGTTTTTGTGATCTGTTGAAGGCCCACAACCTTCTTAAGCTTGGTTCTATGAAAATTGTAATGTGCACCACATTTAGATTCCCTTTCCACATGAAGGGTTAGTCAAAACATAGGCACTTAGGGGGTTAAAATCCATATTTATCCTCTTTTTGCTTTCATTTTGCCACATGGATGGCTTGCTTTGATTAAAGATAAATTGGAATCATTCTATATCACATATATAAACATTTGCATTGGGACCAGAAATTGAACGTCAATCATTGAGTATGCTCTTCTCTCACACCGTAGTGTAATATTGAGAATCAGAAAAACAATTGAGGGAAAATTTCATCTCCCTTAAAGACAAAATCTTTAGGAGAGGACAATAGCCCCCTCGGGACTCCTCCTAGTTTCTTTTTCAAACACATCTTAAATTTGTAAGGGCCCATACATGCCCACATGCTACAAATATAGGATAGTTTTGAAGCTACTTTCTTAGATTATATCAATAGGAGATTTTAAAGGTTTTTGTAACGGGCCCATACATGCCCACATGTCCAAAATCTAGGATATTCTTTTGAAGCTTTCTTAGATTAAATCACACTAGGGATTTAAAGGATTGGTAAGGATCCATATGTCCACATGCTAGTTCTATAGGGACTTTAAAATTCTACAAGGTTGTACCAATGGCATCTAGTAAATTAGGTAATCAAGACTTGTAAGGACCAAACGAAGTCCACATGCTACAAGGTGACACCTAACTTATTAAAAATTTGGCACACTTTCACTTGTTCACACACAAAGTCACTACTCACTCACATAGTTTCATCTAGAATCGTGGAGGATGAAGTAAGTTTCCTCCAAAGGCATCCTGAAATTCCCCACCCTTTTCTTGACGAGACTATCCATGCCCACTTAATTTAAATGAGGTTGGTTCACACCCCCAATCTCTCAAAAAACCACATCTAATTTTTTTTATAAAAACTCACTAAGTTTTCCTCCACAGGAGGTGCCAAAAGAATTTTTTTAGTCTAGGTAGGATCTCGAGGATAAGCATCCAAATAACTCCCCATTATCTGGTTCTCACATCTTCAAACATTAGAAGTTGACAAATAGGGAACTTTTAAATCCTCCAAGTCAAGTGTTCCTACACCATAAGGCAGGGAGATACTTGTGAAGGGTTGAAGGCTGAGGTCTGGTTGTTCTGTGCATCCCCCCTTGAGGCACCCACCTATTGGATGGGATCCTTCCCATGACTCATTTCTGATGCCGAAAATCTAAATGTCGCACTTTAACCGAGGTACCTAGTGACCAAATTTTAGGATGTCTACCCAGGTGGCAATTGTGGGATGCAATTTCACCTTGATTGAATTTTGTGTGGCTATTGGGAAATATCACCAGCTCTTTCTGGATATGCACCCTCTACCCCTCATTATAACCGATTGTGTCATCCTTCACTAGTTCCTCTTCCGATGGCTTCAAACCCCACTGTTGAGTGCTATTGGAGGGTCCGGTGCTATTTTGAGAGGAAGGACATTACGTCTTTTAGGACATGAGAATTTGTTTTGTTCGTTCCCCTACATGGACAAAATCCACCTATCCACATGTATGCTTCTTTTTTAAATGATTTATGTATGATTCCCTTGTGATTACATATGATTGTGAGATATATTGTGAAGGTACAAAATTATAACAAATACTCTTGTTCATTTTATTACTCTCATCACCATTCACACACATCCACTTTGCTAGTCGAACATCATAGGGGACCCACAGAATCCCCTTTGTTCCAGATGCTTGCTAAATCTCCCTCCTATTCTAGGGGGAGTTCCTAGTATTGCCAACTCATCGGCTCCACCTTCTCACACCCATGTGCATGCTACTATCTTAGGATCATCTTTTCTTGGTTCCACTTTACTTGGGTCCACTTCCCAAGGTCAAACGTCCACTCGCTCTTCTGTACAAGGAAGCAGCGGGAAAACTTCTTCCTAAGGGGGAAGTACAACCCCACCTAACCCCCCTCACGGGTCAGGTACACACACCACTCACACCATGGTTGGAAATAACCCTCCACCACCACTCCATATGCCATACTTGGCTTCTCTCAACATACCGGATCTAAGCAAGCTCACAAATGATCCTATATTGCATGACCCCACATGGCCTACAATGCCTACTAAACTACCTTCCGACATCCCAAGTTTGAAGGAAAATAAGGCGACGACCCTACCAACCATGTCATGGCCTTCCACTTATGGTTGTCTTCAAACAACATCATGGGTGACTCCGTCCGATTAAGGTTATTTCAACGCACACTCACTGGCCCATCAACCAAGTGGTATGTAGAGGAAAAATCAGGGTCCCATGCAACTTTTGAATCTTTGGCCAAAGCATTTTTTTACCTTCTTTCAATTACCAATCTTCCATGACAATGGTCTCGAACTACTCTTTGATTTCAAACAAACCTCAGCCACACATATCGCCGAACACATCCACGAATGGCGTCGGCGACGTAGTTTATGCAAAGCATAAACCACCAAGCAACAATGCCTCGATTGGTTTCTTAGATCACTTGTCTCTCTCTTCACCAAAGACGTTGCCTCCACCTTTCCCCAATCATAAGAAGACACCATCAACAAAGCTCAACAATATGACCTCATTTATGCACAGTCAAGGTATTTATACACAATACTACTTGACTTGCCCAGGCTCATACCATTCATCTAGGACAAACCTGTGATGTCTCACTCAGCGGATGGATTGATTGGTACCACAACACACCACAATCCGCAACCCCAACAAACACCTATGTACGGTACACCTCAATATCTGTCGATATATGGAGAACCCCCTTATTATCCTCTTCCCCCTTATCAACAACCATACCCTGTCGCCCTTCCTCCACCCATAAGTGGACCCCTGCCGACACCCACGATGCGCCCAGTTGTTCAACTAAGTTATGGTAACCCCTCTACCTCAACTTACACCCTAAGTACTAGTGAAATCTCTACACCTTCTTATGTACCCTACATATCATTGCCATAAAATAATTCTTACTTTCATGTTCCCGACCCTCCACAACCCATTGTTCCACCACAAAGACAACCACATGTTGGGGTTAACTTTGTTTAACCCTCTCCCATTCAGAAATTTCAAAGCTTTGAACAACTGAATATGGGAAATCTGACTTATCAGTCAAATAATTCCAAAAAGAAGGGAAAACCTTGAACAATAATAATCCAAGACTAGGAGGGAATCACCCCCAACAGAACCAACCTACCGGGGGAAACTAGATTTAGGTGAACCAGAACCCCCAAGGGGGAAATAACAACAAACGCCAAGGGAAGAATAACAACAATATCTGGAAAAACTTACCTTGTTCCCTTTGTGGTGAGTATGAACATTATACTCACCATTTCCCTCAAATTGTTGACTTTAAACGGATGAAAGAATCTAGAAATGGACCACGTCCCCCAACACCACTTGCTCCTCAGCAGGCCCCACAACAATATGTGCAGCAACCACCCCCAGTCATGTTGCAAAACCCCATTCCACACCAAGGGGTGATGAATACACAACAGAAGATGCACCCGGGCCCACCACAGATGAGACAATATCCAAATCCTGGCAATCCTGTGGATCACACTATCCTCCTCACTAGTGAGGAAGAAATCCTTTTACAAACATGCAGTCGTCAATATAGTGCATCCCCTGAATCTTATCTCACTACCTCGGAATCATTTCCAGTTACAACTGGACCACCTTTGATGATTCCACGCCCTAATACTGAAACACCCCTTTGTATTCCTCGCATTCCATTGCGACGAAATGTCAACAACCCTCAGGCTAGAGCAACACACAATTATATTCTGTTCAATGACTTGGTACAATATTCAGCCACCATGTCAGTCTTAGAATTCCTTCAAACCTTTCCCACTCAACGGAAGTCATTACTTTCCACCCTGGGGGAATTCGATCCTGCTGATACTAGACTCATCACGTTTGATCTTGATAGTGGTGAATCTCATCTCCCCGCTTTGGTAGCATTCCAAATACTGGTTAAAATTTGAAACATCATCGTTCATCGTTGCATCATTGATGAAGGTGCATCCACATGCATCATGTACAAAACCATATGGAAAAAACTTGGCTCCCCCGAGATCATACCATCTGCCATCATTTTGAGAGATTATGATGGATGACCATCCTCTCCTGAAGGGTTTTTTCAAAATTTCCATGTTGAACTCGGGGGAAATACTATCCTCATTGACATTGAATTTATCAATGCTCCACTCGATTACAACATCTTGTATGGACGGAGCTACATGTATGCTATGAAGGTTGTGACCTCTTCTGTGTTTCACACAATGATGTTCCCCCACAACAAGAAGATCGTCACCATCGACCAAGTTTTACATTACGAGCCCAACCCTTCCTCCAACATAGATAACATCCTACCCTTTGTCCACACTAATCCTAAAGCCTACCCACTCATCAATATGGGCCCCAGAATTTTCAAAGATCCATCCTTGCTAGGGACATACCATGGAGCACCGCCGCTCATACATCCCTCAACAAAAGTATGATCCATCTCATCCAATGGTACTAAAACTGGAGCTACCCCTCCTCCCACAGAGGCTTCTATACTATCTGATGTCCCACTAGTCACAAAGCTCCTCCCTCAGGAATCCCCTGGTAAATATCCAGCTCCACCTATCCACAATTTCACCCTCCCCCAAGGCCACATCCCAGTTTGGGAGACAGTCCCCCAAGACATTACTCAAATCCCCTTCTTTTACCCCCCACCGGGCATACAAGATTCCTAGGTAGCCGCAACGCTTACCCTTCCCAATATGGTGTTGGCGATTCCAGTATGGTATCTACATCCACCCTCGATGGTCCCTCAACCATCCCTCCCTCCCCAAACAGAAGGAATTCTGATGCAGATTCCAATACTTACTCCAACCACACCACCCTCACACCCACTTACTAGCACCACCACGACAACTAGGGGAAAACAGAAGAAGAAAGAGCCCACCGCTCCACTTCCCCCACGATTTCACCCTCCCTGTGCACTATGCGAGAAATATGGACACCCCACCAATAAATGTTTGTCTCCCCCCAAGCTACGCAATTTAATTTAACTCCTCTCAAGCAAAGACACCACTCGTCACTTCATCTAGTTCACCTAATACTACCACTACATCCCCTACTACATGTAGCAAAGGGATGTGAACCAAATTTTCATGTTCCATCTATTCAGAATATGGCCATTACACCCACCATTTCCCTGCACTACCTCAATTCTGCCAAACATTAACGAAAGTATGCTAGATCTTTCAGCAAGGACCCTCCCATTCCACGTCATCACAAACCCATGTCTCTGACATCCAATATATCATGACCTCCATCAACGAACGTATGCTATGTCCTTGCTCTCTTTTCAAATCACTTGATCATTTCACATACCAATTTCCTATGATCATTGAATACAAGCATCGCCAAATGGCCCTCATTCAAAATCCTACAACCCCCCCCACTGCCAGAGGTACCAATGATTACCCCTACTCCATCCCCTAATGTTGTTCATACCATCTCTCCTGAGCCTGAGGCACTCCCTACTCCTCCATGGTTCATGAATAGCCTATATGAGGATTTTCCCCCAAATCCCCCCAATTCTCTAGTTCATTTCCCCATGGAAATTTTATGCCCGACTACAATTTTCAACCCACAGTATCTCGATATTTGGTTTATGACTATTGAACCATCACAACCCCCTTGCATCATCCCCTATACCTCTTCACCACCAGAATACAACCACACGGTGACAGTCACCAATGTTACTCCCCTGGATCCCCTGTATTGACGACAGTTTCACTACGACGAAGACATCCTCGAAGAATTAACTACCCCTAATTACCCATGGGATCCGCTCCATCACAGAGCGCTCTTTCTTTCATAGGAAGCCTTTATGCCTCCTCACCAAAAATCCATATACGCAATCGAAACCAAATACTTTCTCCCATCAGGGAATATAGACTAGTTCAATAACCCTATCCCTACCCCCGATGCTTTTGAAGAAGGCAACATGGACAACATTTCCCCCACCGTCAAAATCGATATTTCCATCAAACCTGGAATCATAGAGGAAATCACCATTGGCACCGCATGCTCTAATGAAGAACTTATATCTTACAAATCCCCTTTCCAAGAATACCGAGACATTTTTGTCTTGTCATACACAGAGATGCCCGACCTTGATCCCTCTATTGTCGAACATCGTATAGACACATGTCTTGATATCACACCTGTACGACAAAAACAACGTCCACTACACCCATCCAAAGCGGCAGCCATCAAAGATGAAATTGAAAAATTACACGCTGAAGGGTTCATATACCCCATCGCATATATGTCATGTGTCTCCAACCCCATCCCTGTTAACAAAAAACAAGTCACTATTCACGTATGTATTGATTTTCGTGACCTCAATCATGCCTATCCCAAAGACAATTTTTCAGCACCCTTTATCGACCAAGTTATTGATGATTCTGCCGACCACAAGGCTTTGTCCTTCATGGACGGTTTCTCTTGCTACAACCAAATTCAGATTCACCCACTTGATCAATACAAAACCACATTCACTACCCCCTAGGGTACTTTTGCATATCGTGTCATGCCTTTTGGCCTCAAGAATGCTGGTGCAACTTTCCAACGGGCCATGACATACATTTTCCATGATCTGGGTCATATCATCCTCGCATACTTGGATGATCTCACCGCTCAATCCAAGAAACACACTCAACATCTCGACGATTTACAGATCATCTTCCAAAGGTGTCGTCAGTACAATATCCGCTTGAACCCCCTCAAGTGTGTATTCTATGTCACCGCTGGATGCCTCCTTGGGTTCATCGTTTTCCCAATGCAGAATCACTGTGGACCCCCTCAAGGTCCAATCCATCACAAAAATTCCCCCCCCCCCACCGGGGAATTTACACCAGCTGCAAATCTTACAAGGAAAAGCTAACGTTTTATGTCGCTTTGTCCCCAATTACGCCACTCATGCACACGGTTTCTTTCTCTTATGCCACGATATCCCATTCCGATGGGATGAACATGCCCAAACCGCTTTTGATGAACTCAAAGTGGCACACTCCAATTCCCCTTTGATTAGTCCACCCGACTATGACCGTGACTATATCCTCTACTTATCGGCCTCAGTCGTCTTAGTAGTCGGAGTTCTCATCAAACTAGGGGATGATGATTGTGAGCATGTAATTTACTATATTAGTAAAAATCTTTCAGGGCCACCCTTGAAATAAAATCACGAAGAGAAACTCGCCCTTGCAGTTGTCCTCACAGTCTAGAAACTGCACCATTACATTCTTCTTCGAACTACCAAATTCATAGAAGATTCCAACCCCATGCAATACTTTCTCAGTCTCCGACAAATTAATGGTAAATTTGCCCGATGGATCGTCATCCTTCAAGAGTACAACCTTGAATTTTCAACATCCAAGAGAATGAAATCCCTCATCCTCGTTGAACTCATTATGACATTTCCCTCCGATACTACTAGTTCTCCCATCAATACAGACTTCCTCGAAAAACATCTCTTTTGCATCCCCTCAGATGATCCCTGGTACAGAGATCTCCTTGTCTACCTATGAACACAGAAGTTTGGAAACCACCTCTCCTGGGATGATCATCGACGTATTCGCCACCAGGCCCCTTGCTACCTCCTTATCGGTGACATCTTATATTGACGAGGGATCGACACCATACTCCATCGATGTTTGACCATCGACGAAGCCGATAGAGTCTTGAATGACTGCCACAACGGCGCCTGCGGTGGCCACCTCTCAGGGATGTCCACTGCCCATAAAATCATTCGAGAAGGCTGCTTCTAGCCCACATTGTTTCACGATTGAATCCATACTATGAAGCGATGTGACAAATGTTAGCTATATGCCAACAAATCACGAGCACCACCCGCTCTTCTACACCCAGTCATTACTATCGGCCCCTTTTTCAAATGGGGCATAGACTTCATGACTGCAACCCTCCATCTAGCAATGGACATAAATACATCATCATGGAAGTTGATTACTTCACCAAGTGGGTCAAAGCCATACCTACCTCCAACAACACCAATGACACTACAACGCGTTTTTTCTTTAACCACGTCATCTCCTGCTTTACTATAGTTAGTCTCTCATCACGAGAAACACTCCGAGAATGAGATTTTCGTCGAACTCTCCTCCAGGTTAGGCTTCTCCCACGAGTTCACCTCCCCATACTACTCTCAGTCCAACAGACAGGTAGAGGCAGTCAACAAGGTCCTCAAAACCAGGTTGCAATGCACGGTTAACAAACATAACACCAATTGGGATCATATGTTGTTTTCCGCACTATGGGCTTATCGCACGACAGTCAAAATTGTCCCTGATTTTACACCATTGCATATAGTCCATGGGTTCGAAGCCACTCTCCCCATCGAGTGAAAAATTCCCACCTTATGCACCACTATTGAGCTATTACCTGACACTTCTCCAATGGAGCAATGTTTGTTGAACTTAGAGTCTCTGGATGAATATTGTTGGTCTTCATTACATAATAATGAGGCAGCCAAAAAATGGTCGAAGGCCACCTTTGATCGCCATGTCAACCTTCTCTCATTTAACAAAGGCAACCTCGTCCTTCCTGACGATATTTCTCATGATACCCTCGGTCATGGAAAATTCAATTCATTATGGAATGGACCTTACATCATCCAACATTGCCTCACTAAAGGCACATACATCCTAGCCTCTCTCGAAGGCCACCCTGTCAAAGAACCCATCAACGGGTTGTACTTAAAGAAATTTTACGCCTGAGCGTAGCCATTCTACACTAGGATTTTTCTTTTTTGTACACATTTCATAGAGTTTTTAGTCTTCTTTCTTCCCCTCCATGCCTTACGTCTAATCTACCATTTGTGTTATTGACATATGCCTCCTCCATTGGCCTACCACATCGGTTATGTTGATGAAGCTAGCCAATGGACACAAAATATCACTTCAACTACTTGGGCCCTCTATGCCCCTTCACATGAACTGCTCCACTCCAGTGGCATGTGTTTGGGCTCAGCAACCAACAACCAAGAAGAATAAATAGTCGTCATTGGCCTCCTGGTTGAAGCTAGTCACCACCATATTCGTCACCTTAGCATCTTAATAGATTCCCAACTCGTGGTCCTTCAGCTCAACAATGTGTATCAGGTCCACAATCCTTGCCTCTTCTGTAAATACCTACAAGTTAGACTTTTATCTCGACATTTTGATTCAATCACGTGGCCAACATCCGTAGGCAAGTGAACCACCTCACCCCTGTAAGTACAAAATCGATGTCACATCACCCTATACAAAATGGGCTCGCAAGCCTATATAAATACAAAAATACATATACAGAGGCACTCATGGCACCTCTATAGCTCCACCACCTGGTCCTCTCTCTAGAGGAGGTGCCCCACTAGCTACAGGTCCCTCAGGTCCCAGGGGCAGTCGCCTAGTCATAGTCACCCCCGCTACAACTTCTCTATGGATAAGGGTCCGCAACTCCGTCGGAAGGCCCACACACTCCTCCAAGACTCCCTCATCCTGGATCCGTGTCCACATACCCTCAGGCACTCCTTGTAGTACCACCTCCAATCGATGACAAAAATCCTCGAAATCTCCGATGACCCCCACCAGAGGAGAATGTGAAGGCCCTACACCGGGGTCATCATATCAACGTTTCCTGCCTTCTCTCTCATCAGCAGCCGACCTTGCACCAACCTTGTCCCACCATCATTTCTCCCCTGCCCTTGGTTCTCCCCGAGGTGGTCTCACAGGCCCCTGATGAGCTGACACTCTGACCAAATCTATCTCTCGTCCTCAAGGTCCCACATCTGCACACACACACCAAACAAATGATAGCATCAACAACCATGCATACATAAAACATATGCTATACTATCTAAAAATCAAACCATCAAATACATCAACATACCTCTACAGTCAAACACCTCTCGAGGGGGTAACACCATCTCTGGGTCCTCTCGAAAATCCACCCCACTATATGAGAACTGGAGTGTGATCTGTGGCATCTGGTGCCACACTCGTGCAAGCTCAGTCATAAAGTAATCACCACCCTCCCCACCCCCATGCTAAACCAATATCGTCACCCACTGCCTCAATCGCGGCTCTCATGCATTCAACGCGTCCAACAAAACTCTCGGGCACAACATGGGCATCGTCTCCAAAAAACAAGCCACCAAGATAGAACCAAAGGCGAAATCCCCTGAGTCAGCAGCTTGACACTTTTTGAGCTGCCCCACCATCTTGGTGTGTAGCATCACACCAAGAAAAGTCCTCACCACTCAGTGCCCTCTGCATGATCTTCAACTGCCCACCATTGATCCACTGGGTAGCTAGAGACCCATACACCCTCACAATAATCGCTACAATGAAACGATGCATAAGGGCGTCCATCACCCCAATCCTCAAAACTGAGCCTGACATAAAGTCCTCTCCAGAGAAATACGTCTGTTCCAGGTCATCCAACTGTCCATCTTCAGGTATCACGGGCTCAACCGATAGTGGGATTCCCCGAAAAGGGAGCCCAGTCGAAAAATACACATCCTCTCTCGCAGAGAATTTGAGTTTCTCACCTCTCACAATGAAGCACTACAGATTAGGGCTCCACATCGAGATCAGGAACTGCAGTAGGTGCTCCTATGCCCGCACCAGTGAATAGTCAAAGAACTTCAACAACCCACAGGCTTCCAAAGGTCCCCGTACAACCGCCTCCTCATCTCTGACCGCCTCTTTCAGGTGGTCCCAGTATCTCTCCCTCCAATGGACTAGCATCGTCAAACTGGTCACCTACATCCACATATACAGTACTTGATCAGACATCACAACCCATAAAAACACCAAAATATCCAAAAAAGAGAAGTTTTTTACACCCCTCAGCTTTGCCTCAAGTGCGCGGTTGTTTTCCCCACAGGTGTGCACATATGCATGCCTGTTCATCCCACAATTTCACATTCATGCGCAACCATCATAGATACAGAGGTGCATTCATTTTCCCCTATCACACACATAGACACGCATTCAATCACGCCTGTCCGCTACACAGTTGCGCACACATGCACAACTGTTAGGAACACAACCGCGCACAAATGCACAGTTGTGCTTCGAACATGCGCACATCCAATGCGTGCTTATTTTCCCCCTTCGGGTGCCCCTGTGCATGGCTATCCCAATTACATCCACACACTCATGTGCATGAATCATTCGATTTCCCACGCACTAGGGGCCCACCCTCGCAAAGTCCCACCATACAGTCGTTCCCAAAGAAGAAATCCTAATTACTATGCAGAAGGATACGACCACTAACCTGGCACTCACTGATCCAATATCGACTGGATCGATCTCCCGGAATCTCCAAATATCTTATAAAACCTCTCATAAACTCACTAAGACATAAGGTACAAATGAGGTGGCATTGTGGGACCTACAGCTATATATAGTCCCTTTTGCCAAAATTCTGAGATCAATTACAGGAGCTTCGGTCGTCCGTTTTCCAATCTATCTTCAGCCACGGGATTAACATCCCACCCCCTACGCAGTCACATCCCTCGGGTCACCATCCATCCTTGGCTCTAGAGGATGCATTTTTCTCACATCCTGCCCAGGTACGCCTGCTTATATTCACAAATTATTGAATAAATGTTATATGTTCTTTATCTTCAGATATTGTTCACGTCGGGTATTCGGTTTTCATGTGTGCAGGTACTTGGTCATAATGCATCAACACTTCCCCTTCAGGTATATCATCGACACTAGCATGTAATCATTCCCTCTGAATATCAATTGCATCTCTCAGTCACACCCTCTGACATGTCCCTCTAGGATCCCCCCATCTGGCTCTGTAGTACTCACACCTCCGCTGCATTTCAGTACTGTCAACTGGTAGCACTTTCTCCTCCATGAGTTGTCCCAATTATAGTCCCCTTTGGCACTTTGACACTCATGATGTTTTCATCCCCTAGGGCCGGGATTCCCAATAGTCTTTGCATTCCCGAGATTCAGCCACATGCACCTTCTCCTCATTTTTCTAGCTTTCCCAAACAGATTCCTGGATCATCTCATTACGGTTCACATTTGACTGAACCTCTGTAAGATCATTAGCCCTCCATCTCATCCACCATCATTTTGCCCATCTGCAGATTTTCCTCCATTCATTTACCTCATACAGAAACCCACCTATGGGGCCCCCAACCCTCCACCTGTTTTCTAAGAAACTTGCGCCCTCACCATCCAAGCCATCTTACATTCGAGTACCCATTTTTGTATCTTCACACTTATCCCAACTTATTCTTTATTCATTTGGTAATTGTACAAAACCTTTGTTTCCATCATTTATATAACTTTCTGTTGTCGCCTTTCGCGACCTTCCTTCTTTGGAAAAGAAACCCCTATCGCCCTTGGTTGGGGAATTTTTTACCTCCTACCCTTGTTGAAATAATCCATAAACCCCGAGTATCTTACAGCCCATACACCTCTGATCTCTACGTTTTTCCATTTTGTCACGCCTCTAGCACAATTTACCCAAGTCTAGTCTTCCCCCTGA
>SNQJ01S0103644.1:30436-42291 GCA_010110895.2 Picea sitchensis
TAGAGAATAACATCAAGAAAAGAATGGAGCTAGTTACTGAAGCCTGGGAAACATCACAAAATATAGCTTGCTTTCGAAAGAGGGAAAATGATTTTCATGAACATTTGCAGACGAATTTAAAAAATTATCAACATTTCTATGAACAGATGTTGACCCCTTTTGCCAACCATGCCATCAATAGCTCGGATCTGAAAAGAAGACAAGAGGATCTCCCCTCCCCAAAGCGGATCAAACAGTTAAAAGCATGTTGGCAAAAGAAAGTTAAGAACCTACAGCTCATTATCGAATCATGTGAACAAGCCATATCAGAAAAAGAAGAATTATTCAGAAACCTGACCCAAATAGACTTAGCCAAAAGTACCAACAAGGTTCAAGACCCAAACTTAATCCCCAAATCCTTGTCAATGACCAAAGAAGCCTTCAATGAACAACTTGATATTTTAAAGGGGTTGTCTTTAGAAAAGTTTTATGGCATCCTTGAATATCATGTAGATGAGCTCGAGAACTGGCTACTAGACTATGCAGCACACAATGAAGAAATTGACCAGGCTCTACATAGTATTTCTATGGATATAAGGAAATTAGAAAATGAGCTTTTCGACGTAGAAATCTAGGATGAAATCAACGTGGGCCCCATGAGAAGATACATTGAAGAATGGTTCCAACAGAGAATGGACAACCTCATCGATGAAGGGAAACAATCGGTTGGAACGATTCCAGCGAGCGTCAACGACAGCAACAAAACCACATCGGCTTCATAGTAAGTCTATATTGATGTCATATTGTTTTCTTTATCAATCCAGTTATTCTACCTCTTTAAATAGAAATCTCTAACCAAAGGCTCATAACTTCCAATTTCTTCTTTTTCAGGTCTTCCTCTCTATCGTCGCGCACTTCTTCTTTCTACAGTCCTAATTCTTGTACTTATTTCTTTTTATGGTCTACAGGAGCCCCAATCCCAGTCTATATGACAAGCGCATTTAAATTTCCAGAAATATGTAACAGAAATTATTAATTTTTGATAAATTTCAAAGAAAACTATGTTGGATGTCAGGAAATTGTGTTTATTATATTTGAATGTTTGATGTGTGTGTTTCCTGGTCCTTTTTTCCAGGAACCTTTGTTGCAATACATTATTAATATTTGATAAATTTCAAAGAAAACTAATTCAAAAATGCTAAAAAAAAATTCCTTCAACTATGCTGGATGTCAAGAAATTGTGTCTGTTATATTTGAATGTTCAATGTGTATGTTTTTGTGGCTGGCAAGTGACACGCTACCACAAAGTCATCATCTGCATGGATACCACATGTACTTCAACCTGTTTCCCACGTGTCTATACTCGATCCCGCTGCGGCAGTGCATTTATTCCCATTCCAACCTGGCAGGGACTACGCTTCCATGCAACACTTGTTGATTCTAGTGACATCTTTGTGATATCAATCAAATATTTTTTATTCCAATATATATTTAATTATCCAAGAAATTAACTTTACATTCCGATCCATATTTTAATATATGTGTATACATTATTATTTGTATTGAATATATATAATCTCCAAACTTCACATTCATAAAAACATATAGAGTATATAACATTTAAAAGAAGGAGTTGAGCTTTTTAGCCTCTCAAATATTGTTATCCTACATTTATTTTATTATGAAATATATGTTTTCCACTTCTATGAAGTGTTTTCCTCTTTTACTCATGGATGCCTCATCATTGATGCATTCCACCTATTTTATGGGTTCTCCACTTTTACTTATGCATGTTTTTTTTTTGTTTTTTTATGCATTAAAATCTTGTTTCTTTGTTATTTTTTGTCATTAAAAAATTTTGTTCAAATATATATAAGGTGTTAAGATTGCATTCATTAAGTGATATATATAAGGTGTTAATATTGCATCCATTAAGCGATGGATTTATGGAAAGGGAATAATTTAGTTGAATGTCTCACAAACTGGATAGTGAATAAGATTGTACCATCCTATTTAGTTGCTCTTGTTTGTTGGTTTATTTGGTTAGAAAGGAATTCTGCAATATTTGAATGGAAAGAGCCATCTACTCAAGTGGTTGTTATCAAGACTCTTGGTTCACTAAAAAAGCTTGAGGTCTCAAAAACTCCTCCTCCCTTTCACTCTTGTTTGATAGCTCATCTACATGATTCCACTGTGGTTTGTTTTGATGGATTAGCTCTTGCAAATGAGAAGTGCAGTGGGGCGGGTGGTATCTTACAAAATTCAGTCTCAATAGATTGTAGATGGTACTTTAATTGCGGGGAAGGCACAAATATGAAGGCAGAGATATTGGGCGTTTGGGCAACTCTATTTTTAGCAAATCATCTATCTATACACTAGCTTCAGATTTTGGGAGACTCCAAAGTCATTATAGACTGACTAAACAAAAAGAGTGGATTGCGGGCATGTGTTATTGAAGGGTGAAAGCAAAGAATCACAGGTTTAAGAAGCAAGTTTCTAGCAATCAACTTCGAACACATCTATCGTGGATTCAATAAGGAGGCAGACTTGCTCTCAAAGAAATCTTTATAGGAACCTGAAGGAGTTATCACTTTCTTCAAATGGTCAAATGGATTGGAGGGCCAAAGATGTCATATCAAAATATATTAGCTTAAGTTTACTAATCCTCTTTTTTTGGAAAAGATTTTTCAAATTTGAAATGATGCCAGTTTTTTGTATTTACAATCTGCTTCTATATTGTGGTGGCCAAATGGTATACATGTACCAAGTTTTTTGTTTCCCTTTTGAAGAGTTTGGTCCTGTATGGATTTCTTCCTAGATGTATTTTGTTTTGAATCATGCTATTACTAGTTAGTGGATAGTATTATACCTTGAGCTTGATATTAGATATCGTCTAGGGGATGTAAAAAAATATATTTTATTAATATAATTGAGTTAATTTTCTATTGGAAAAAAAGTGATGGATTCATTTATAGCTTGGTTAACATTTTGGAGCTCACTCTTACTTTATAAGCCTTTTATATATAACAATGGGGGAACAAGTTAAAAACTACATTTACTTTGTTACCAAATAGGATTTTTCACAACAAGGCAATTAATCTTTTATTTATTGCATTTGGGTGTCAACAATAAGTTATGATAATTGAAAAAGACTAAATATAACTTATTAGTTATGATTATTAGAAAAGACCATATATAATTTATTTTCTACAAGTTCTTATTATTCAATTTAAATTAGTTATCATATATTTGATGGAGTGTTTTGGTGACCTTTCCTACAATTTTGACTATAAGGGAATCATTTAATTATGTAATATAATTTTTTACTGATTAAAATTTATAAATATATGAAATCAAAAAATTTGAATTCAATTTTAGATTTCTACATAATTTTAAAAACATTAATAAAATTAAGATTATAATAAAACTTTTATAATGGTCAAAATTTATTTTATAATTTAAAAAACTTTATTATTAAAGAAACAAGTATTATAAAATCAATTTATTAAGAAAAAAATAATTACACTTTTTTATATTTAAGAAAATGGAAAAAAAAAAATACATTTTGAAATTTCATGAAACAAAATTTTCAACCTTTTATTGATACAAAATTATTATTTTACTATTTAAATTTTATTAAAATAAATTCAAAATATACTAAAACTCAATATGGAAATAATACAAAATTAGTTATTTTATAGTTTAAATATAGTAAATTTTAGTAAATTGTTTGTACTAAAGATATCAAAAAATTGCATATTGTGGGAGACTCTAAGCTAGTAATATATTGATTGACTTGTACTCGAAACCTTGTCCCGCTTGGTATATATATATATATATTCTTCGACAATGAAGAGACATAATCAATGGAGTGCCCACTTTAAATTTAGCACACAATGTTTATAAAGTTGGAAATGGAGTTTTTAGGCTAAAGCTCTTTTTTGTTTATTTTTTATAAAAACATATATTGGAGGAAAAATAGAATATGTTTAGAGGGGCATATACACATATCTATGTATAAGATGACTGTATTTTGTAAATTTTGAGTTTTTAGGACATATGCACATATCTATGTACATGATGAGTGTATTTTGAAAGTTTTTGTACAAGTTGTAGAATTTTGTTAAAGAAAAAATGGAATTGTGTTAAGAAAAAAACGAAAAGAACAAAATGCAATTCTTCTTAAGAATCTCCTTACTAGGGAGAAGCAACATGTATATTCATTCTTGTGAATATACAATATTTAAAAAAAAAAAAAATTAGTAAAATTTAATAAATTTAAAATAAATTATATATAATATATATATAATTTAAATGTGGTTATACTAGATACAACTAGAACCACAGTTGTGCCAACAGATTGTTGCCCTAATAGTAGGTACTCATATGGCTACCAGCCTCACAGCATCTGGGGTTGCAGCATTTAGTAAGACATGATTGAAGTGGACCCCATAGCTCCATGAACGTTTTGTGGAAGTTGTTACTCAACTTGGTGGTGCAAAGAGTGAGTAATTCGGGACCTTCAAAAAGATAAAGTTTTAAATCATGAATCCTTGTTTATGAATTCTAATCCAAAATCTATATTATTTATGCATTGTCGCTTGCATCTAGGAGCCACTCCAAAAGAGGTTTTAAAGTTTATGGACTCAGAAGGCTTGACAATTTATCATGTCAAAATCCACCTCCAGGTTTGTTTCAGAAAGGTTAGTTTTAGGGTCTAATTTATTTTATCACATTTTCACAATTGATTGACTAATAACATTGTGACTGGTTCTAATTTGATAGTTATTTGACTTGCAGAAGTATCAGATTTCCAAGTACATTCCAAAGCATGCAGAAGGTAAATTTAAATTCTTTCTTGTTATGAAAATTTCTATGTACATTAGGAGCAATGCTTTATGATTTTGCACAAGCTACACAAAGTAAGGCCTGCATGATGTGATTGAGGTAGGCATCTTCATTGCAGTTTTCAAATCCAGATGCATAAGTAGGCGTAAAGCAGAGAGAGGTTCGAAGCTATATTCGATCAAAGCATGTACATTCAATTTTCTTTTTCTTTATATAGTTTATATTTATAATTGAAATTGATTTCTTTATATAAGTATAAATGAAACCGACTTGCTTCTTGTTGAGTGTCGTCTTCACCATCGTCACTTGCCTGTTGCTTATTTTAAATGCATTGTGCAGATTCTTAAAGCAGTATTCTAAACTTTCTACCTTTTGGGGTTTTTTGGCCACTTTTCTGTTTGATTTTGCTCGAAATCCGGTGATGAATGATTGGATCTGCATATTTGAGTGACTAAGAAGTCTTCAGTGTAAATTTTCAATGTCTTTTACTCGATATGTGTTTGAGTATATTTGTTGTTGGAATATAAAGACGACATTTGATATCTAAGCCGAGGCAAGGCATTCAAGAGGATTCATTGGAAAGCAAGATCATGATCAATTGAAGATGACATGACTAAAAAATACAACTCAAGAAGATTATTATATAAAAAAAATAAAGGAATAGGAAGAGATCATAATGAGCATGTGGAAGAGATCAATTGAATCCAGAGTAATACATGACATTCAACATAGTCATCAATTGAATTGGTTGAGTTGCAAGAGAAGAGTCTACTCATGAAAAAGCAAAAAAGAAACATTATATGAAACTACAAAGAGTTGTCCTTGCACTACATTGTTGTTGTCTGTTGGCGGGTTATAAATGGCATTGAACTGGCTAATATTTGCAATAAGTTGAAAATTTCTCTTCCACGTTCCCTCCCCCCACCCAAAAAAATTGAATTATGTCAAAGGTGACTAGTGATACATCTAGAGTCAAAATACCAAGAGGGTTGTCTTTAATGCTTAGGCATGTATGATCAATCCTTGAGAACATGTATCATTCATCACGCTTCAAAAGGTTGTTGATTCCCCCCATATGCTAGTTGCTAAAAATGAAATCGGAAGGTAAGGAAATCCATATCGTAATGGGAGATACGGGTATCTTCGTCAGGGCTACAGATGATCATTAGTTAACTTCGTCGAGGCTATGGATGCTCACAAGAAATGGAGCAACACCATGAGGATATGATAAAGCATGCCTAGAGAAAAGTTTAAAATCCCAGATCTATAACAACTATGTGATTGTGGTTGTCAGTGAAAGTTTTGAATGAAGTTTTAAGGAATTAAGTTCCTCAACTTGGCCCTTCAGTGTCAATTAATGAGTTATTTGGGTTGGGGACTGAATGATTATGGAGTTGAGATCCAAAGAGATTTTTTGTTGGTGCCCATTGTTCATGAGATAAAAATGTTTTCAACGAAAAGTGATCACTACTTCTCCCCGAGCTCCCTATAATTTTAACAACCAACTTGCAGAGATTCATGAATTTTCTCAATGTGTTTCCATCTATCGGGCCTTTAACAATTTCCCCAAAATTCTAAATTTTGGGGACCGCTCCTTTAAAGCTTAGGATGTTTGCCAACCTATGTTTTGATTGATTTATCATTTTTGTTATCTCTTATAGCTTGACCCAAAGTTTTGAATGTTTGATTCTTGCATTCTTTATTTTTTTCAGTTAGAAGGAAACACTAAGACTAATCCTTGTTCTTTTGTCAAATATTTCCTAGACCGTGTTGAATTCTCAACAAGCCCCAAGTTTTCTCAAAAAACTTAGGGATCCTTGTTTTCTTGATTAGAATGAAATTATCTTTTGATTTGCATATTGACTCGTTCTTTCTTTTTATCATTAGCTAGGGAATTCCTCTCTCACATTCATTGAAGGCCTTGAGCTCTTTTGACTTCCATCTTTTCAATATAAGGCTTTGCTTCAATTTCATTTTGAAAACAAGTTGTATCTCATTACCCCTGATTTTCAAATCATGTATCATTTTACTTGTTTTGCAAATTGTAGGGTCCATCTTTGAATTGGGTTTGATTTCTTAATTGAACCTATTTTTCTTATTCGAACTATGTCTCTTCCTTATTCTAATTTAAGTCGTGATTTCTAAATTGAAACATTTTTATCTTTTGAACCTTATTCCTCATTCTATGAATCCCAATACTTGAATTGGTCTATTCTTTGCCTTTTTTTACTTCTTGATTTTTCATTTACAAATTTTCAAGTTGATCCCTTCATCAAGCCTAATCTTTTAATGAGACCTTTTTATCGATTTGAATTTCCTTATTACTCTTGATTTTTTAATCAAGCTTAATTTGTAAGTTGGGTGTTTTTCTTTTTATTTGTTCCCTTGCTAAATTTTCTCCCCGTCGATTTCCAAATTGGCCCTAGTTTTTTGATCGAGTTGTTTTATATATTTCAAAATGTTTATTTCCTTGATCTTTTAATCAACCCTATTCTACCTATTTCCATTTGAATTTTACATCCAACTAAAAAATCGAGTCTGGTCCCTTGATTGAACCCTCGTCTATATTGGGTTTCATTTTTTAATTTAAATGATTAGACTAATTCATGAATCAACGTGCCTTGATTCAAAATTGGGTCCTCTCTCAATCCTCGTCCAAAAGTTGTTCAACCCTGATATCATTTTATCTCGGACCTTTAATTTGTCTTTAAGGCGTGTAGTGACAATTAAAGCATCTATGGGTATGAATTTAATTAATGGCTCATCACCCTATATTGGTTGTTGACACCATCATACTTACACAACTCTTTTAAAATTTTGGTCATAATGTAGATTCATATAATTACCTTTCAGATTAAATAGAAGTTTTTGCATAATTACTACATTGTATAGTTTAAAATTTCATTTTGAATTAAATCATTTCAATTAAAACAAAGTTCCATACATTATTGGTTGAGAACTTGTTATCATTTATAACATTCAGGATATTGCCAGACAAAGAAGCACGCCAATTTGCCATCTAAGATTATTGTGTTCAATTTCAAACCCATGTACATATATATTATTGCTATAAAAAATTAACAAATAAAGAAAATTTAAAAAATGAATTTAAAATTCTAAACCAAACATTAATGTTAAAGCTAAAAGAAATTAGAACAAAATTACAATTAAAGAGAAAGAGGAAGCATGAAAGAAACTAGATATTGATGAAAAAGCCAAATTGAATTCAAAGACTAACAAATTAAGAAAAGAAAATGAATCTCTAAGAAAAATAAAGAGTTAGGAAGAAGAATCATCTAAGAAAAAAGTTGTGACAAAAGTAGAATAACGTAGGAGAATATAACAAAACTTAAAAGAAAGGTAGTTTTGTTTCTTCCCACAAAATGAAGTATCCAATGGACAACGTTCATATAAATAGGGAGAGCATCCGTCCCCTTCCATGTGTTGATGAGGGAGTTATCGAAAGATAACTGAGGAGAATCTCTGTCTTGGTGACACGTGGAATTTTGATGACACATGGATCTAAGCGGTGGGATAGATAATAGTCGACACATGGCATAACATTCAATTTAATTGCAAGATATGTGACTTCATCAGAACTTGGAGTACACGTGGAAAGTTCGTTTAAAGGAGAAAGGACGTGACTAGACGTAAATTTCAAAGCGTGGATTAGATTTGTGGGTCGGTGAAAGTGTGGCCTCCTTGTCACCATAGAATATGTACACGTGACATGACATGGAGTATATTTCTTATTAGTGTTACATGGTTTTCTAATTGATTTTATGTACTACATAATTTCAAAGCTTCAACCTTTGGTTTTTAAAAGTTTTGATGAAATTAATGACCTTTTATGTTGTATTTTTTTTTAATTTTTATGTTGTATTTTTTTTAATTATTATATTGTAGGATGAAGGAAACAACAATTTTGTTAATGTTGTGTCTTTCATGGCTTCTTTTATCTTTCTTGGCTTTGTTTGCCTTTTTAATCTTTGTGATGTTCATGTTTCTTATATTCGTCTAGTTGTATATGTTATCATTATTAAAATATATTTTATTTGATTTGCAAGTTTTGTTAGTTGATTTTATTAAGGTTGATTAGAAACAACAAGGATGTTAAAATTTAGTTATCTTTTGAATTTGATGTTAAAACTTAGTTATCTTTTGAATTTGATATGAAAGACTTTGGAGTTGCAAATTTTATTTTAGATATGGAAATTAAAAGAGATTAGGTAAACATGAAATTTTGGTTGAATAAGAGGAAATATGTTGAGATAGTATTACAGAGGTTTAATATGCAGGAATGTAAACTAGTCAAAGTCCCTATTCTTGTAGATGTGAAATTATCTACAGATAGTTATCCCAAGATACAAGAAGAGGAAGCAAACATGTCATGTGTTTTGTATGCTAGCGTTGTTGGCAGTTTGATATATGCAATGGTCTATACTAGACCGAACATTGCCCATGCAGTGGGAGTTTTGAGCAGGTATATGTCAAAACTAGGGAAGGAGCATTGGATAGTTGTAAAGAGGGTTTTTAAGTATTTGTGTGACACTACAAATTATACAATTTGTTACCAAGGAAGACCTGAATCTAATAGAGTGTTAGATGTACATGACTTTGTTGATGCAGAATAGGCTAGAGATCTAGATCACAGAGGACCTATAAGTGGTTATATGTTTAACCTATTTGGAGGAGCAATCAGTTGGATGAGCAAGAGACATGATATAGTTGTACTCTCAACTACAAAAGATAAATACATGGTAGCCACACATGCAAGCGAGAAAGCTATATGGTTACAAGATTGTGTTCATGTATTGGATTTGTTTAACAAACTGTAAGGACAGATTTAGACAATTGGTAACTAATTATTATGGAGATCTAAAGGAAAAATAACCTTAATAGTAAATATTTCAGTATTTTATTAGATATGTTGTGATGAACTGTTCCAGAGGAATATCCACAGCAGTTTACAGATCATATTGGTATCGGAGCAGGTTTTTCTTTTGTGTATTTGTGGGAAGTTCCGGGATCTAGGAATCAACTTAAAGAGAAGTCGCATAAACCCTATCCATGATGGACGAATATGTTCATAATAACCCTCGAGATCTAGCAGAAGAAAGATTTGAGCGGTTGGAAGTGCAAGATGTAGACATCGGTCGCAATATGAACCTCCTCATTATGGCTCTAGCAAGCAAGCTTGGACGTTCAAAGATGATGGAGGCTCTAACTCAGAGAACATATCGAAGGGGAATTCAGAAGATCAAGAAGACTCGGTAAAGGAGTCGCGGAATGAATCCAAGAAAGAGTAATCGAGTTTGAGTTTCGTTAACTCTTCACAATCCCTATTTAAGATGTAATGTCCCTTTCCAAATAGGAGATCCAGAGAGGAGGCTTAATGATCTAAACTGCCCCATTAGACTATAGCTAGGGCCAGAAAGGGGTAAACAAGGTCACTAGAGGTCAATTCAGTCACCGGTGTTAAATTCAGAAAGTGATATTGAGCTAAAAAGGGTTAAAAGCGATTTTAAGTCATTATGAGCTAAAAATAGAAGTCAACAGTGAATTAGGGTTTCCACAGTGATTTAGGGTTTTGGAAGTCAACAGTGAATTAGGGTTTCAGAAATGATTTAGGGTTTCGAAAAGCTATAAAGGAAGGGTCAACGACCTAATTCATTATTATGCAGATTATGACTTGTCATTGAGGAGAAGAGGCGCATCTCAGGAGAGATAGTTCAGTGGATTCTAGGAGGAGGACAACAGTTGGCTGATTTCGGTGTTGAGAGACATACCCTAGTTACCAGGAAGATCATCCAGGTCTTCCATCATTCTTTAGCAGCAGTTACACAGTGTTCAGCAGCAAGGGTGCATTCATCCAGAGTGAGGGCACAGCTTCTGAGAGGGTTTTTAGTCGACTTATCCCATCCAGGGAGAATTCTGAGATTTCCCTCCGACCCATTTGAGAGGAGGGAAAGGCGCATCTTTCGCCTGGTTCCTCATCATATTCTGACGGAGTAATCAACTGGAACACATTTTCCAGACTTAGACGTGCGACACTTTTGGCGGGTACATTTGGGGTTCCAGAGCGAGCATCTGACCAGATTCAGGGAAACACTTCCGACCCATTTCCTAGTAGACCAAAGTGGTCGTTTTGAGACATATCTCCTCTGATTCTGACGGTGGAATCACTAGGACGCATTTTGCCAGAAGAAGAGGGGCACATTCCCCCAGGGGTATCCATTCGGGGTCCAGAATCATCAGCAGAGGGGTCCGACAGATACTAGTACGTACTAGAGTAGGGTGCATCATTTGGGACAGTTTCCATGCCATTCTGAGAAGTATAGCTACCAAGGAAAACTTTCCAGACTTCCAGCAGTTACCATCAGAGCTCCATAGTCCCAGCGCACCCATTGATTTTGCAACACTCACATATTCCGGGTATTATCTTTTAGTTGCTTATTTGTATTCCAGCTAAGATCCTTTTGTCTTCTAATCTAGCCGAGTGTTGTTATTTTATTCAACCGCATTCGGCCTATTGTAATCCGCAGAGATATCATAATACAAACTTTGCAGTCCTTTTTCGCATTTGTTATTTGTATGATCATTTATATGCTGTAAACGATTAATCCTACACACACATTAGCAGTGTTTCCTAGACTAGCCAAGTTAGGAACATTACAGTGGTATCAGAGCTTTGGTCCTACCATCCTGTGACTAAAGACAATGAGTGGAGCAGAATACCCAGAGGGTCATGAACACATAGGTGACGAATATGTCACTTACAACAGGCATAAGGAAAGAAGGCATAGGCCTGACTTTCCCCCTTTTCCTCCTAGCTCAGAGGAAGAGGAAGAGGCACACAGAGAAGCAGAGAGAAGGGAAGAGCGTGAGGCTGAGAGGATGCTAGGAGACAGATATGAGTGACCAAAGGGCAGTGGCAAGGCCCCCATGGATCCAAAGACATCTTTCATGCAGGTTATCAACGATATGTTAGCTAGTCAACGGACCATGTCTCAGTCCTTGGCACAGGT
>SNQJ01S0103646.1:10068-21765 GCA_010110895.2 Picea sitchensis
ACATCTACATCTTCAACAAAATCTTCAACGAGCACAAACTTACATAGTTGCAAGGTCTTCTTGGAGTGAAGGACATAGTTGCTTAGCAACTGCTTTTTGTTCCTTCTCATATTTTTTTTATGCATTGTAATTTGAGGGGGGGGTTTTCCCATGAGGTTTTCCCTCTTTCCTTGTTTTTTTTTTTCAGTGTCTCATTCTTATATGCATTGTACAATGGGTACCTAACATGGCCTTGGTTGCCAGGACCCATTCATCATGTACATCCTAGTAGTGTTCATGAGGGGTGTTGGAGATATTACACACTTACCTATAATTATTTTCCTAAGTTTGATAGTCCAATGTTGAGAACAATTCCTTAGATGAGAATATTCTTACTAGAGAATATACCCCTACAAAATAGGGTGTTCCTCTTCAATTCATATTCAGTTACACTCATGCATGGAAACCTCGATTTTATCACCAATATTTGCATGTGTCTCTCTCACTTCCACATGTGTCTCAGTTAATTGATGGTTGCATGGATCCGTTAACTAGGACTAGGTGGCAGTTCAGTCCAATGTTTGTCATTGAGTTTATATATCTCTCTAGATCACTACTATGGCACATTAGTTACTCATGTAGCCTATAGCTATTATAAATTATTCACTCTTTAAGTGTGGACTATGTTCAATGAGAATTCTTCCATTCTTTCTCTCTTGCTTCTTCTTTCTCAATTTCTCTCTGCAAATGTGTGTGGTATTTTCTAGCTAGATCTATTATGTGTAGGTTCAACACATTTACACCTATTCCTTAGACCCAGTTTAGGGGGAATTTCCCCATAGCAGAATTGGCAACTCCACTAGGGAGTCTCTCTAGGATCTTAGTGGGATATTTTGGTTTGATTTGATTTTTCAATTTCTTTTTTAGTTTTCCAAGTTTTCTGAGTCAGGTTGGGTCTCTGGTCACCTTCTAGGTTCCTACCAACTTCCTTTGCCCCAGTTTTCTGTCCAATTGTTTTCTTTTTTTGAAAATTTTCAGAGGTGTACGTGGTCTTTTCGCTATATAACATGCATACATACGCATTCTGTATTATATACAATTTGCGTACATATGCATGATGCTCATGCACAAAACGTGTGTCTATTTTCTAGAGGAGTTTTTACAAAAGATTTTTCTTTACTGATAATAAGATCTTTGCTTCTCAGGTCTTCCTGAACTCTTCAGGGTCTTTGTTGACTGTATTTGGATAGGTTCAAGGCTCAATTTATCTTGCAATTTGTATAAAATCTTTGTTGTTTCTTTATTTATTTTGTTTTTGTCAAGGTTAAGGGTAAACTTATGAGCGTTAGATCCTCTTGTGGATTCTAGTGAATCCCTGCTTTCAAGTAGTGGATTAGGGTCTATGATAGTATTGGGGTTGTCTTCTCTTTCTCTTGATTCTGATTTGAAAAACGAAAAAATATCATTTGCTTGTTATTTTCATTTCTAAGCATACAAAAATAAAAATAAAAATTGTTGTAGTTCATTAACTGCATTTGCATTTTGTTATGCATTTTTGTTTGGTATTTGTAGCATAGGTTGTTTATTACAAAAGAAAAGAGTTCTAATTCCAAATTTTCTTCTATGCTGACTCCTTGAAAGTTTAGTAGTTTTCATTGCATTGTGAAACGAAAAGAGCATTCTAGGAAAAAAATGCATTTTAGGATATTGGACCATATTTTGAAAAGTTTGCACTTACAAAGTTTAAAAGCCCCTTTTTTCAGTTGTAGAACATAGTTTTCTTTTTTCACAATGTTCTAAAATATTTTAATTATTCTCTTTCGTCTCTTGAAAACACCACACGTTTCACTTCCGTCCCCTTTTGAGTAAATTAAGCCATTTAAAATCAACGATTAATACTAAAATCAACTAGAATTTTATGTTTATAAGGTACACCAAATAGTCTAGGCTTTAGGGCCTTGAAATAGGTGTGGAGAGGAAAATCTTCAAGGCTTCTTAAATAAACTTAAGAGTTTGTGATAGGGAGTGTAAAATTCTAGTTTCATAAGAGTTAGCTGGGACCCCCCTCTAACACAAGGGCTAAACAAGAGGTCATGTGAGGAAAGGTATATGATATAACCCCTCCAAAAACAAACCAAATGTAGTGGGGATCGTATATTGAGGGTCATTCTTGGGTTTTTTATTGATCACATTTGATTATAGAGATTGTTGAGTCTCAGTTTTGACATATATAATGCTCTATATTACCTTGTATCTGATCCTTTTTGCCTATGTTATAATCCTATACTTGACTATTTCCTCCCAAACACATACCCAATGACCTTGTTCATGTGCATAAGGGGTAAATTATGATGAAGGCATGATTTGTTTAGTTTTTCTTCAGTTAATTTGATTAAAGGTTTGATTTTGCATGATCCTAATTGTTTGACTCTTAGGAAGTTTTGATCCGGTACTATCACACTCTCTTCTATTCCGGTACTTCCCATGTGCCTAATCCAGTACTCAAGATTATGACTGTGTGTATGCCGATACTAAACAACTACCTATAGGATTTTGGTACCAACATTCCGGTACTCGATTTTCACCTCGATTTTCGGGCCAATGACGATGGATTTAAAAAATTGGGGACATGGGTTTTGTCCAAAGCCATGTTTTCATTTAGACTAGTGGCTAGAATATCCAGACCGCACACGTGTGGACCTCCAACTCAGGGGGAACGATCCATCCTCAATCTTTGCCAATTTTCCATAAATTCTAAGATCATGCCCAGATTTGTGGGAACTGTATTTCCTTGATTAGGTAATGGTTGTCCTCAACCTCCATTGATGGAAAATGGTTTTGATTTGGATTGGATTGTCTAGATCCAAAATTGTAATGTAAAAATCATATAAATTGAGTGATGGCTAAGCCAAAAGGGAGAGGAATTGTTATGTTGCAGATTGGATTTTTGAACATATTATCTCTGTAAACATGTTGAAGAATCAATATGAAGTTAAATTCATCAATTCCATGTGTTTTGTAAAGTTTACTGTTCTGTAATTTTATTTGAGCTTCCTTGTTGGCATGGTAAGGGCCCACCGATCCAACCAAGGTAAGCTCATTTGTAATTATTATGTGAATGTAATTCTATTTGTGTGTGAGTGTTTTACAACAATGTGTGTGTGATTGGTCTTTACTTCATTTTCAGAATTCATCATTGAGTTAATCATTTTGGATTGGTGTGAATAAGTAGGTGTTAGATTGAGTATACATTTCATTCTCAGATGTTGAAGGTAGCTATTTCATGATTTGAAGTGTGGAACTGATATTTTGAGTTTATGAATGTAGTAGATCTAGTATATCAAGGGACCAGAAGACTTTATATTTCATCTTCATGCTCTGGAATAAAGTCTTTCAATTATACTGAACACCCCTTGTGCTGGTTTGATTGAATTACGTGAGATTGAAGTTGGTTTTGATTTCGAGAATGGTTGGAATTGATTGTTTCAATTGGTATATGAGACAAGCTTCTCAAATTCATCTCTTTAATTCATGAGCCTGGAATGAATAGACTTGTTTCTCTAGGATATAATCCTTTGATTGATTGTTTTGCTTGAGAAGTTTGAAGTTGTGTGAAGCATTTGGATATCCTAAAACATAGTGTTAATTGTTGATTAGTTTAGTTGTTACAAGGCGACATATGCAAAGTCCATCTCTTTTATTTTATGAGCCTTTGAATGGACAGATTCATTACCTGAGCAAAAACCTTTAGATCACATGCTTGTTGGATTATGTTTATGAGTTTTGTTTTCTGATCTTTAAGTTGTGTGAGGAAGATAGATAAAATTTTTGTAAAACAAAGTATTGGTATTGATTGTTTCTTCTTTATTCTATACTCATCAGACATAGGAACCTATCTGTTATCAGCACATATAGTGCATCAACTCTATTGATTATGAATCCCGGATTGACATTTAAATGAGTGTAAAATATATATTGAACATATTTGTACACCAACAGAGCTTCATGGACCTCAAATCCATTCAGGATGCTAAGTTGTCTTCTGAACCATTTGCCTTCAGTACCCTTGAAAATCTTGGGACTTTGTTATCCTGCTCATTACGGTCAACCCGATTGTCGACTGTACCTTCCTGGTGACTGACTGCGAGGTGAAAATCTAGTTTCCTTTTTGTAGGGACTTACATAGGTGGCTGTTGGGGTATACCATGGTACCTATGGAAGACACTAGATCACACTTTGTAGAGTATACCCGGAGGGTGTTTCCGTGTTCGAGTTACACTTGCACCGGTAAGTTTCTCTAATGTTGATTGGCATAACTGTTCTTCCTGCCAGTGAGTTGATTTCTTGATTTTACTTTAGGTAATTTTTAGTGTGTGCTCTATGTTTCATGCTAGCTTAACCTTAGAGTGTCAATTGACCATTTCAAAAGGTGGAATATCAATAACTCCTCCATTCGCGTAGACTTTAGGGCCTGCTGACGGTTACTTTGGAGCCACCCCCACCACCGTTGAGGTGAAGGATAGATCAAGAGGGTTATTTTGAAGCTACCGGGCTGCCAAAATTTGTGACCGAGCCTTCTTCTAGAGAATATACACTTGCACTGGAGGAATCCACCATTTCTGACCTTGAACCTAAAGTATTCATGCCCGGAAACCCTCCGATCACCGATTTTTCACCACCACTTGTTATTCAGATAGTCCCTCTTGAGGTGACTTAACCTAAATTTAATTTTGTTAGAAGAGTGGCGATGGAAGAAACTAATGCTACCTCTTTTGGGAGTCCTCATACTCCCATATTGGCTGCTGTGGGAGGGTGTTTCGTGCCTCCTCTCCCATCTCCACCTATAAGGACTACGAGTGTCCAGACTCCTACAACTTATGGTAGTGGCATAGTTGCTCCAATGACTATGACCACTATTCCTTCTATACATAACATGTATATTGCTCCCTTTTCATACAAGTGCTTAGTTTCGACTCTAGCTCGACCTTAGCTTACTCTAATCTGCATAATGTTGGTATGGGGGCAAGGATTTCTAGTGCTCCCTTACAAGGATATTTCACGGGCACTACCTCTTCATTTATTGCTATCCCTTACGACAGGGGTCATATCCCTCCTCCATCCTTGTCACTCGGAGGTGCTTTCCAGCAGGCATTCAAGCCTAATACCAGTTCCATCTTGTTCAATGGAGGGAGTCACGGGCCTCAATTTTATATGACTCTAGTAGGGTCTATGCCGTTTTATTTGTTTGGTGCTTTTGGAAACATTGCTTTCTTATCATCCTCTTTCTCTTCTGGGGGAAACCTCATCTTTAGTCAACCCAACCCTATGAAAGGCTTCGTTCCTTCACAAGGAGTGATGACATGATATTCCTCCTCACAAGGTCTTGGAAATCCCTGGCAAGGCTCTTTTCCTTCTCAAGGGATGCCGATCAGGGGAAACTCCTCCCACACTCAGTGGAAATCCAGGAAGGGTTCAATACCTATGCCAGTAGGATTAGCTAGGGGAATCCCCAACCAAGGTCCTTGGAATACCTTGCAGGGAGTAATACCTACACATGATATGTCATCCAATTACATGAATACGTCGGTGATGAAGAATCAAGCACAAACTCCTTTTATTGGCCAAGGACATCATGGTTTCTACAAAAACCTTGTACAACGAGCAAACGTTTCTTGGAAACATGGTGCCAGTCAAAACCCAGGCTCCTATTTTCCTTTGAATCCATAACAACCTAGGATACCTTTCATGGAAACTCTTCATTTTCCAGACTTTTCGAGGTTGTTGAACAATCTGATCTGTCATGATCCACATTATCCCCCAATGCCGACTAAGTTTCCCTCAGACATCTCTATGTTTGAAGGGAAGCCTAGCGAAGATCCAGGTGATCATGTTACAACATTTTATTTATGGTGCTCCTCCAACTTGTTGAAGGATGAATCTTTCCAGTTGCATTTATTTCAATGCACTCTTATAGGGAGTGCTGCAAAATGGTATATCGAGCTCGATAGCTTGAAGTATTCTTACTTTAACAACTTGGAAATGGTTTTCTTAAACCATTTCTAGTTATCGGTGAGACACGATGTTGTCATCACGTTTCTAGCCAACTTCGAGCAAAAAAAATCCGTCCATATCTTTGATCACATCCAAGAATGGAATCGTCAAAATATATCGATCAAAGTGAAGGTCCCTCCCGCATTTTTTCTCAAGTGGTTCCTCAAGTCCTTGGTTCCTTGTGTATCCAAAGATGTTGCGACCTCCATATTTTTTTCCAAAGAAGAGGCTATTATGAGATCCCAACAACTAGAATTGATTTACTCTCAATCCGATATTCTATATGAGATCCTCCCAGATGCACCACAATCAAATTTTGACAAGACCAAATAGAAGTCTGGGCCTCATGTCGATGGTATAGTAGGCTCAACACAAAGTAATCCCACATATCAATTAACTAACCAGTTGTAACAATTATCCAACTAAACTCCTATTTCAGCTGCCCCCACAACCCAAACATTGGATGTACACAGTGTGCAATTAATGAATCCCAAGGGTAACCAAAAATCCAAGGGAAGAGGAAATCCAAAGGAAAGAAGGGTAAGGGGGATAAAAATGCTACAAATAATTCTAGCGATGGTAAGAAAAAGAAGAAGGTGAATTTTTTGTGTAATATTTGCACGGATGATCACTTGACTCACTAAAGCCCTTGGCTTGAGGAATCCCAAAATCTCTTCGCGCAATAGTAGTATGCTCTATTAACCAAGCCTTTCCCACAAGGGAAAAATATGGCTGAAGCTTCCTCATCCATGAATTCACCTGGGGGAAATTAGGGAGCGCCCATGCCTAATGCTAATAATGAAGATGAAAATGTATACATGATGAGATCAGATGCTCATTTGCAGACTAGAGCTCACGATTACGGAATGCCAAAATATGTTGACAAGGGAAAAGAAGCTTCCAACCCACCACCTCCTCTTCATATTGAGAAGAATATGGGAGAAACTATGAATCACATCCCTAAGGGTGCATTTAAGAAGGCTTCTCACAACCCAAACACAAGGGCTGCTATGAATTACTCAGTCATGGAGGATATCGCACAAACACCTTGTGCGATGTCTGCTCTATAAGTCCTCCAGAGTTTCCCCTCACAGAAAAAATATTTTTTATCTGCCTTGGGTTCTGCTGAGACTGATAACTCAAGAATTATTGTTTTTGACCCTACCAATTATAAACCTCGTTTTCCTCACCACATCGCTTTTTAGATAGTAGTGGTTTATGCCACGAAATCATTGACAGGGAACATTTTCCACACGATGGTAGATGACGGCGTCTCGACTTGCATGATGTAGTTGGCATGTTGGAAGGCCATTGGCCAACCTAAGTTGTCTCCATCACCGACATTGTTAATTGCGTTTGACGACCCATATTTTAGACCGCATGTCATAATCCCCTCCTTCCCCATGAAATTGGAGGGAAAATCATGTGCGTCGAGGTAGAAGTAGTCGATGAACCTCTTGAATACAATATTTTGTTAGGACGGAGTTGGACCTATGCCATGACAATAGTTGTATCCGCTATTTTTTGGGTCTTATGTTTTCCTCACGAAGGCTAGATCATAACCATTTATCAATTATCCTTCTCTCATCTTAATCCTTCATCGAGGGAATCCATGGTCCTGATGATTGACAACCTGCAACTAGGTACCATCAACTTAGGTTTTGTATTGTTTCCATATCTAATGGGTACTTTTGATTATCCACCACCTTCGAGTGATGTCAAGTTTATTTCAGATGTCCCTAACCAACCGAAGGCTGTGATATTTCATATAGCTTCTTTTCAATTGAGTTATTTTAATGACCTATGGAATTTACCATCCCCATCAAATTCAATGAAATGGGTAGGGCATCCTGGAATGACTATGCCCCTATCCACTACTCAGGTTGCGTACATCATTGTCCAACAAGCCTCAACCAACCCTGATCCGCCCCCCCCATTGGAGATAGATCCCGTTCTCAAGCCTATTTGGGCTCAAGTCTCTCTTAATACTAATGATCCTTTGGACTTGGTATTTCCCTATGACGAGGAGATTTTGGAGGCAATGATTGGGTCGAGTATACCTTGGGAAGATCTTCACCATAGATCTTATTTTTTTCCTGAGACGAGGAGAGTATAAGCATAAGAGTTCACTACGACCATGAATGGAGATGCCACTTGTCCTATTAACCCTTTGGCCATGCACATAATCTATGTCGAGGTAAACATGATGAGTATAGATGAAAAAAATTCCAATTGACATCTCTAGAACCCCTGGTGTCGTTGAAAATGTCTTCGTCGGAGAGGATTTTTCCTATGAGGAGATTCAGGTCTACAATGAATTATTTAAAGAGTTTCATGAAATTTTTTCCTGGGCTAATGAGGATATGCCATGAATTGACCCTTTAATATTCGAACACGAGATAAGGACTTACCTTGATGCTAAGCCGATCCATAGAAACTTCGCCCAATCAATCCTCGCAAGGCAACGACTATCAAGGCTGAGGTAGAGAAATTCATTAAGGTTGGTTTCATCTATCTAGTGTAATTGGCATAATGGGTTTCAAACCTTGTTCCTGTCAACAAAAAACAAGGTATGATTCATGTGTGTATGGAATTTTGTGATCTGAATAAATCTTGCTCGAAATATAATTTTCCAACACCATTAATTGACTAGATTGTTGATGAATGTGCAGGTTGTGAAGTCTTGTATTTTATGGATGGTTTTTCCAAGTACAACCAGATTTAGATCAAACCTAAGGATCAACATAAGACCGTGTTCATATGTCCTTGGGGTACGTTTTCATACATGAAAATTCCTTTTGGCCTTAAGAATGCTGGAGCCACTTTTCAACGGGCCATGTCGTTCACCTTCCATGACCTCAAGAATATAGTCGAGGTGTATCTTGATGATTTGTCATCAGGTTCTCGTAAGAGATCCGATCATCCAATCCACTTACAACTTATATTTGAGAGGTGTCACTACTACCAGATTCGTCTTAATCTGAACACGTGTAGCTTTTGTGTAACATCAGGATGGTTATTAGGTTTTATCGTTTCCAATAAAGGGATCATGGTCGATCCTCTGAAGGTTTAGGAAATAGTTCAATTTCCTCCCCTACACATAATCCCCCAACTTCAAAGTCTACAAGGGAAAGCTAACTTTCTTCGGTGATTTATTTCCAACTATGCGGACATTACTAAAGGGTTTATGCATCTCTTGAAAAAAGGGGTCCCATTATGTTGGAATGAAGCGACTCAGTGCTCTTTCGAAGTGTTGAAACGTGCTATGACGTCTTCCCCTCTGCTCAGTCCTCTAGATTATGGCAAGGATTTCTTGTTGTACTTGGCTATAGAAGAGTCTACTATTGGCATGGTCTTGTTCCAAGAGATGATGTGTTTGAGGATCATGTTATCTACTATCTTAATCGAGGCTTGGTCGGACCAAAACTCAACTACACCCATGTTGAGAAACTTTCTTTGGCAACTGTCTATGCTATCCAATGGTTCTGTCATTACAATCTACTCCGTAAGACCACCGTCATAGATTTCGTGAATCCTTTTCAATATGTATTGACACAAGGAGTTATCGGTGTGAAAATTAGTTGATGGATAGTAATTTTTCAAGAATTTGACTTGGATTTTGTTTCAACGAAATATAAAAGTCCTTGGTCTGTGCTGAGCTAATTTCTGAACTTTCGGTCAAGAGTGGTAATGATTTTCCCAAAGAGTCATTGATTAATGGGGATATTTTCCTTATTGTATCTTTAGACCCTTGGTATGGAGATATACTGGTGTATATTTAGACTTTGAAGTGCTCTTCCTATGCTTCTCATGATGAGCATCAACAGATACACCATCAAGCATGAAACTATATTATCATCGATGATACTTTATATCATTGAGGAGTTGATTGCATTCTCCATCATTATCTCACTCATGAAGAGGCAGAGCTTGTGTTGAATGATTGTCACACTGGAGTATGTGGAGGTCACTTGTATGGGTTGGAAACAACCCTGAAATTATTTGCACTGGATACTTATGGCCTTCATTGATCAAATTTTATGTAGAGGCAGTCATTAAGTGTCACCCGTGCCCAATATTCTCTCGAAATATGTAGGCACACTCTTCTCCCATGTTTGCAGTTATTTCTATTGGTCCCTTCACTAAGTGGGGGATTTATTTTACTACATGCCACCCAACTTCGGCTAAGGGGAATCATTACATCATCATGGAAGTAGAATACTTCACTAGGTCGGTCAAGGCCACACTAACATTCATTAATGATAGAGAAACAACTATGCTTTTCGTTTTTAACCATATTGTAGCTAGGTTCGATATTCTGAAGGAGATTGTCACATATCATGGAAGTCACTTCCAGAATAAGATGATGATCGAGTTAACATCAAAACTTGGGTTTAAGAAAGAACATTCATCACCCCACTATCCCAAGAGAATGGTCAAGTGGAGGATGTCAATATGTCTCTCAAGACTATTCTCCAACGGATGATCAATTCAACCAAGTCAAATTGGAATTTGATGTTGTAATCAACACTTTGGGCGTATCGAACCTCAATCAAGACTAATACCAGTTTCTCTCCTTTTCAACTCATTTACGGGCTGGAGGAAGCCTTTCCCATAGAGTGACAAATCCCCTCTTTGAATTTGGAAGTGGAATTACTTCTCGACACAACTCCACTTGAAGAGCGTCTCCTATATATTGAGCAACTCGATGAGCAGCGTCAAGATTCAGCCTTGGCCAAAGAGGTTGAAAAACAATGTGTTAAGTGTCACTATGATCGGTCCATCTACCCTAGAGTTTTATCCAAAGGATATCTTTTCTTGGTCTATGACCAAGATAAAAATCCCTTGGGGGCAGAAAAATTCAAACCCATGTGGTTCAGACCATTCACTGTTAAGAAAGTTTTAGAAAAGGGTTCCTATCAATTGGTTGATTTCGAAGGTAATGATTTATTTGAGCCTATAAATGGGCTCTACCTTAAGAAGTATTACACTTAGGTTAGTCACCTGGGTGTGAATTATTGTATATAATGTATAGTTTTATTTATACATTTTTATCTTTTTGTCTTATGGACGTGTATTTTATTGTGTTTCTTTTCACTGTGGTAGATGCCAAGTGAATCTGAGTTTTATGTTGGGTTTGCGGATGGTGATAGCCAACACACTCGGAGGCTTGATTCTGTAACTTTGGTGATATTCACGTCCATTGGTTAGTTGGTGTCTTCTGGAGGTATTTGTCTAGGCAAATCAACCAATAACGTTGGCGAATACAGTGCCATCATAGAATTACTATGTGATGCATTGTCACATGGTATTTCTCACGTCTGGGTTTATCTATATGCTCAATTGGTTATGTCTCAGTTAAATGGAGCGTATTGTGTCTACGATCCCACCCTTCACTGACGATTCCTTAGGGTACATCTCTTAGAACTCTATTTTGATTATATTACTTATATTCATGTTCCTAGGAGATCTAATCAACTAGTTGATGCATTGGATAATCATGTATTAGATTGGCATCTTGCACACACATAAAAGTAAAATCACACACATACACACATATGTAAATACATTTGTACAAAAAAATTTAATCCATAAGGAAAAAATATGTATATATTATAATAATATTTCCAAAAATAATGTCATAAGTACAAAATGTGGGCCATAAAG